>OX419607.1:9096258-9351215 GCA_948473455.1 Teleiodes luculella
CATACCTAAATTAAATACTGGCTTTCTGCCGCGACTCCGCCCGCGTTAACAGTTTTTCCCATGGGAATGAGGCATTTTCCCGCGGTAAAAGGTAGCCTATGTTACTCAGGGTAAATGTAGCTTTCTTATGATGAAAGAATTTTTGAAGAGGCCTTTACATTGACAAATTTTATTATTACTTATAACTAACTATTTATTATTTTTTATTTATTATATTATTATTACTAACAATGAGCTGTCATATTTCGCTTAAGAGTACAGTATCCTTATCACGTAACCTACTATTCCCTCAATAGGTCAACAATTACATCCGTCCAGAAAGCAGCAATTAAGTAACTCGATAGCGACGATGGCAATAGCGACCGAGACTACAATGGCGACCGATAATCAGTTAGTTGGGACACTAGAAGGATGCACGCTCGAATGATCACGCGCAAGTGCGTCCTGTCTGCCGATTGGTGGTCGGTATAAGGCACGAGGGCATCGGTAGCCAAGTGGTCTTTTATAATCTTTTTTTTAAATGGGAAGTTTTCCCGTCGCAAATTAAGAATAAAAGAACCTTACAAAACGGCTCCACAGATGGCACTAGTAAATAGTGAGGTTATAAATACAGAAGTATTGGATACTTTCAAATTAATCAACTAATTATCCTAAAATTCTAAAAGTCTGTAAGTGATGTTATATTACAAATAAATAAAATAAAATAAAATAAATAAAATAAAATTAATCTCAAAACCCGGAAAACGGAACCCTTAAAAGTCAAAAAGTTTACAGTAAAACTCACTGTTCTCATTATTTTACTAGTGTCATCTATGGAAATCTTAAAGACAAGGATGTTACTACGGTAGTACTTATAACATCTTTGCTTAGAGAACCAGAGAGATGGGCTTCGCTTCGAAGCGGCTCCCATCTCTCTGTTAAGAACGCTCGCTTTTTTTTTAATTCAAGCTGCCAGAAAATCTCCCATTGACCTATGCTTTTGTCGAAAAAGTACGACCAATCAAGTTTCACCGGATTTGCGGGGGAGCGGAATCGGTAGCCAAGTGGCTAGGGCCGCCGTAGTCTTTCATTCGAAGCCGGTTCAAGCGTCGGCACGTACTATGCGTGCCAAATAAGAATAGGACTGTCAAGACGCCATCTTGACAGTCTCTCCTTTTCTTATTTGGCAAATTAGTAAAAGAGGGACTGTCAAGATGGCGTCTTGACAGTCCTATTCTTATTTGGCACGCATAGTACCAATGTGTTTCCGAGTTTCGAATTCAAATGTTAGTTTATTCGATGATCTTACGGTGAAGGAAAACATCGTGAGGAAACCCGCACACCCCTGGGAAGTAATGAAGTTGACCTACCCGCACTGGGCCAGCGTGGTCTTGAATTTCCAGTATTTCGTTGTTCGGTAATACCGGGAATCGTCTTTAATATTATACATATATTTTTTAGCCTAACATTATTCTTATCTTCCTTCGGTGTAAGGAGAAACGCCCCACTCTTTCCGACCACTGCTTATGATCCTGTACTATACGTTACACTATAGATATCAGCTCAAGGCACACTAACACCACACAGGGACAACCTTCCCGCTTAGCGGCTAACTCGAGACTGCCCCCTCTCTAGCCTCACTCAGCGTGGTGCGTGCGCAGGAAACGACAGATATTGGCTTCTCTTTCGCACATAGGTATACTACAGATCCATTGTGCTTTAAACTTAGACCACACCACCCACTCAAGGTGCAGGGTCGGTGGCACCTGCGCCCGCGTTGCTTCCCTTCATTGTCTGCCGTTTTTACTCCAAGAAAACAACATAACATTGTATAGGTTTCTACATCTCTCTTTCACTTCCTGAGATGTATGCAACCCTGGTAGACTAGGAAACAATAATTCTGCGTGGCCGCTAAAATCTCTAAATTTAAGTTGTTGGTCTCTTTCATTCATATGGGAATCGAAAAGGATGGGGGATGAATGAATGCTGCACAGCTGTCAAATTCACCTTATTTGTTGGTGGGATGTTTTCGCATGCCTGCTAAACTAGAGCGAACTATGCGAAAAATCGATGTTTGACATCTCTAAATTTAAGTTGAAAATAAACGTTTAAGTAAGTGAACGTTTAGGGAAGGAAATGGACGTTTAGGTAAGTAGACATTGAAGGAAGTGGACGTTCAGGGAAATAGACTTAATGACCCGACTGGACATTCCGGTAATTAGACCTAAAGTGCCTGAAGGTTAGATAATTTAAATTGACAATCACCTGTTCCTTTTTAATCTTAAGAAGGTAAAAGGGACATATGGTTTTTAAATTTAAGGCATAAAAAAAATTAGAGCGTAATATGTAAAATCAGGTCCATTGTTTGTTATTATTATGACGTACTTTGCCAACCAGCGACCAATCATTGTCCAGCTGCGGTTAGGACAGGCCAGGTGGAATGTACTTACAATCTCAAATTGTGTATACTGTATTACCATACCACATGTTACTTAATATAATAACTACTTACTATTTATACTTACAATTGCCTCATTTGTTATTTACAAGCATTTGTTTAACTTTAGAGCGGTCGGTAGCCTTGTGGCGTTGTCTGTCATTCGAGATGTGCAGGTTCAATTCAAACCTTAGCACGTTTCTCAATTTTCGAATTCATGTTTATAACCACGGTATAACTAGGTGTCATGTATGTTAAAACACAATTTTCCGATTTCACTTTTAAAATAATTACTCGCGTCCAGTTCACATTAAGATTTATTCAAATATTAAAATAGCTATTTAATATTAATGAAATGGAAAATACAACAAAAACTGACCTTGGCATTACTATGTTACCAGACCATCTATTGCTGTCATCTTTAAAAAAAAAAACAAATCTAAAATGACATAGTATCTTACAATTTATTGTAAAAACAAAAACCCGACAGCGTATTTTATTTTTTAGAATTTCTTATTTTAATTTACGGTATTAAATAAAAGTGTTACATATTGTTGAAAGTTTTAAAAAAAAACCTTTACATTTAAACATTTTCGAAAAAAGATAATCTTTTTTGATTCTTTATTGGTGTCGATGAATAATATTTTAATTGTATTATATTATTTGGCGCCATAAATTTCAGGATTAAGTGGTATTAAGACAAATCTAACGATAACTGTCAAGTTCAAATCGAGCAGTTTAGGCAACAGAGCGTGCCAAAATATTATACAAACATACAAACACTCGAAAAACATAACCCTTCTTCTGCAGTCTAGTAAAAAGAGTAAATTTAGATTTAGAATGACATAATAAAATATAACAATAAATTTAAAAAAATAAAAACCTCCGCCACAAAACCGTTACTTGATCCTTTCAACAACTATAAAAAAGCTGATAATATTCAAATGGCTGCAGATTTTTTTCTTGGATCATAGCTAGGAACAATCTCGATTGTGACACCTTGCAAACAAAAAAAAAACTAGATCGAAATCGGCGCAACCGTTTAGGAGCTATGATGCCACAGACAGACAGACGCATACGTCAAAATTATAACACTCCTCTTTTTGTTGGGGGTTAAAAAGAGAACATTTAAAATTTAGAATGATATAATAAAATAAAAAAAGATCGTAACAGCAGTCACCATAAAAGGCAAGTTGAAGTATGTTAGTCAGACTCAGGCGCAGCGCAGGGGATGAGTCATAAATATAAGATGATCAGGTTGATATGATGTCATGTTTGTAGTGATTTATTTTGGTGTGTCACGGGGATTTAGAGTTATCGTTGTGCTGTGAGGTCAAGTCATGGCAGAGTACCGTATCTATCTATACTAATATTATAAAGAGGAAAGATTTGATTGCTTGTGTGTTTGACTTGAATAGGCTCCAAAACTACTGAAACCGATTTTAATCAAACTTGGCACAAATATAGAATATACTTTGGGGAATATTTCCCACAGGAAAAACTGTTAATTAATAATGAAAAATAATATGTATTAGTGCGTTCTGTCTGATATAACGAAAAATAACGAGATGGTTCATGAAAGTGAACAAATATACGTACTAGTATTGTTCCTTGAAAAATAAACTAGTACCAGACTTACTGGTACTAGTTTCTTTCCTAGTATTCTTCCTAGTATTATTCTTTGCTTTCCTGTTGAAATATGAAAATTAGAAAAAAGTCTTTATGTAACTATTTACAAAATCATACTAGCCAGACAGACACATGTAGACTTTGCGTAGGTACAAAAGTCGGTTTTCAAATATTCTGAGTTTTACATGTTTCACTCCAAATATTTTGTTGAGAGTATTTTTTGTCGTTAATTTGGTTTGACTGAACCATTCCGCTTTTTTTATAATTAACTAATTACTCACAGATTAGAGTTTGGCTTTTGAAAGAAGACAAAGAAAAAACGCGGCAAATTTGAAAAAAAAAAACATCGTGGCAACTTGGCAACCCCGATTCTATGGATTTACCTAATTTGATACTTTTCTTTTTTTTATGTAACTTTGTTGCCAGTACAATGTTTTCCAATTTCATCGATTGTCTACTTTCAATAGCCAAACTCTAGACAAAACGGTGGTGATTGAAATTCCGTAGACAAAATGCAAGTAATTCGATATTGAACGCGAATCGAAGTGGGCACACAACAGTAATAAAATTCCGCGCACAGAGAAAGTCTATTGTTACGTGAAAGAATGTAATAAAATAGAATAATAATATACTTGCACTACTGTTTTGTTATTGATAACACGTTTTTTGGTTTGTCCACTAGACCACGTGACTGACACGAGCCTACGTCATTTCTACGCCATTTTGCCCATTCATCCTTGTCGAATGCGTGTAATAGACAAGGATGAACGAACAGCGCAAAATGACGTAGGCTTGTGTCAGTCACGTGGTCTAACTAACGGTTAGACCTTGTTTTCTTAGACCATGGCTTTGTCAAATCTGTGATACACAATACAAGTGTCGGCATAGCAAAATGCTAAATGGACATTTTCTTTCTGTTAATGGTTTTTAGCAATTTCCACAAGAAACTTTTCTCGGAAGCGAAAATCAGGCAGTTTGTACTTTGTATGTAGAAGCTGTTTTTAGGGTTCCGTAGCCAAATGGCAAAAAACGGAACCCTTATAGATTCGTCATGTCTGTCTGTCTGTCCGTCCGTATGTCACAGCCACTTTTTTCCGAATCTATAACAGCCATACTATTGAATCTTGGTAGGTTGTATTCTGTGAACCGCATTAATATTTTCACACAAAAATATTGTTTTGACATTTCATAAAAAGAAGCGGATTTCACTATCCAGTCAACATCCCTTTAGAAATATAACTCAAAGTAATAAAAGGTCATAAACCTTTATATGGTAGTGCCTACTAATATTGACATCATAATTTTTTTTTTCTTCTTTAATTTGAACTTTATACTATCACTATCACTACATAGTATAAAACAAAGTCGCTTTCTCTGTCCCTATGTCCCTATGTATGCTTAAATCTTTAAAACTACGCAACGGATTTTGATGCGGTTAATACATATAATAAATGCATAATATACTTAAGGATAACCCACAATAACCATTTTCCCGTGCGGAGCCGGGGCGGGTCGCTAGTCAAATATAAAGTTGTAAAGCTAGGGTTAACCTCTTATCGTTAAAAACAATTGCACGTCAGTTCGCTTTCTTCCGACCTTGGCTCGTGACACTGACATGGCTGGCCATGTCCAAATCTGGCACACGACACCCACTTGCCCATAACTATTCGCGCCATAAATGACAGCCCCAGGCTTTTAAATATAACGTTGTATGTTACTATCCTATATTATAAACACGAAAGTTTGTGATGATGGATGTATGGATGGATGTTTGCTACTCTTTCACGCAAAAACTACTAAATGGATTTTAATGAAACTTTACAGTAACATAGCTTATACATCAGAATAACAAATAGGCTACCTTTTACCGCGGGGAAATCCTTCATTGAAATTAAATGAAAACTGGGAAACACGACCTAAAGATATTTAAACTTTTCAAGGTGCAAAAATATTTTAACCATATTTTATTACCCTTTTAACCGAAACCGTCCTGTTAACTTTCGTACGTGTTTTTCTTATTTCAGCTATATTTAAAGTTCGAGTTTTATTATCAAAAACATATAGCAATCAAATAAATATTATCAAGTTTAAATTTATTTCATATCTGTAATTTTATAGGTAACTTATACAGCAAGATTATAGGTAATGGTATGTGGTAATGCGTTGAGATTAATCTAGACCCGGGCTAGGCACTTAGCTCGGATCAGAGACCTACTATGCTATGTCACTGTCACTTTCTAGAAGCCTTGAGCTAGCTTACTAGCTAGTATTTATATTAATTTACCTATTTGCTTGATAAAATAGTACACCATTATTGAAGTTACCACGTTATACGTTAAGCAAATAGAGAGGTAAATATAAATACTGGCTAGCTAAGCTAGTGAGATTTAAAAGGATGTAAATAATGGCTCAGCAACGATCCCAATAAAAAAGACCTTTACAATGCCACGGAAAATGCTGTTTCCGAGGCGGAGTTCTGGTCTTCAAAAATTTAGTCGCCGAATCGACACGAAAGAAGAAGAATAAAAAAAATTTAGTCGCCGAATCGACACGAAAGAAGAAGAATAAAAAAAATTATAGACGGAACAGAGAGGTTGGAAAGCCCACTAAACACTATCACACTAGTCACACTAATATTATAAAGAGCGAAAGTTTGTGTGTTTGTGTGTATGTTTGTGACTTCTTCACGTCTAAACGGCTGGAGCGATTTTAATAAAATTTGGTATGGAGTAAGCTGACACCGTAGAATAACAGATAGGCTGTCTTATACCGCGGGAAAACGAGTCATTTCCACGGGAAAAACTGTTAACGCAGGCGGAGTGTCGCGGCGGAAAGCTAGTACAATATATACCCAAGACAACAGTGGACTAACGCGAGTTTTTATGATGAAACAATACGGTTCCACAGTTTAACTTTGTTGCTCAAAATTTGACTCCTCGCTGTCGATTACAAACAAACGAAACTACTTAAGAGTTAGTAAATACCATAACGTTTTGTAAGTAAAGCGAGTTAAGTGTGGTTAAGTACTTTTAGCTTATTATGACCGAGTTACAAAAGGTCACAATTTACTTTGTGGCAATGTACAGCGCGCGAGTTGAATGCAACTTCTTCTTCTTTTCGAGTCGACAGCAAACTCAGACAGTCTCGGCCCAGAAACCAGCCACACGAATAGCGTCGTCAGTAGCCTTCATCAAGTCCTCTCGCGTGCAGGCGACAGGGCAAGATGGGCAGCTAATGAGATGGTCCATTTTCTGGGGAACCATACCACACCTACATACACTCCAAGTTAGAGTCACCTATGAAACCCCATCGGTATGAGTTATCCCTAGTCCGACCCACCAATTCCATGTTACAGTGCAACTTGTAATACCACATTTACAGCAAATAAAGATTTGATTGATTGATTGCATTTATTTACTTACTTACTTTCTTTTTGATATACATCTTATAGGAATGTATTTAACCCCCGACGAAAAAGAGGGGTGCTATAAGTTTGACGTGCGTATCGGTCTGTCTGTCTGTGGCATCGTGGCTCCTAAACGGATGCGTCAATTTTGATCTGTTTTTTTTTTCAAGATGTCATAGTCGAGTGTTGCAATTACTTGCAATGTGTAAAAAATACCTGAAAAACTGTTAACGCCGGCGGAGTTGGCATAAATATAGAATGGACCTTGAGAAAGAAAATAGGCTACCTTTTACCGCGGGAAAATTCCTTATTCCCACGGGAAAAACTGTGAACGCGGGCGGAGCCGCGGCGGAAAGCTAGTACCTAATATTATTTAACCTGTTCGTTTATTATGATTGAAGTACTAAAACCCAGTGCAATAGTTTCGTCACATTTCGCGGCGTATGATCACAGAATGTAGATGTGTATGGTTGCGCTTTCAACATACGATTCACACTTAGGCGGCATAGATTAAGCACTGTTCTTAAAAGTAATGTTGCCTACACTTAAAACAAGTACTTGTTCAATGAAAGCATTAGCTATGTCGCAATAGATGTTTTAATTTTTTTAATTATTTTTTTTATTTTACTTTGGCACGACATATACTTTTTCATGCAATAATGCACGGCATGTCCGCTCTTCTATACTCATATTATAAAGAAGAAAGATTTGATTGTTTGTTTGTTTGCATTTAAGGGGCCTACAGGTGCTAAATGGCGCCACCACCCTTTAAAAAATAATAACTCGAAAAATAATCAATATTTCATAAATTATCTAGAACGGCAAGTCGAGACGGTTTTCTTTAAGATATATTATAGAAGTCATAAACTTTATTTATTCATACATACAATTATTGTATACACAATTTTAATTAAACTTCTTAATACCACGTAACATAGGCTACCTTTTAGTGTTTTTTTTGTTTTTAGTGTTTTAGGAAAATTCCCCACGGGAAAACTGTTGAAGCAATTTTTAATTCATTTAACGAGTTCATTGCGTAGCGTACTACATAGATATCATACTTACATAGATATCATATTAGCTAAGTAATATGAATAAAATCGTGTTTGTAATTTGTAAATGTTAGTCTGATTGCCCAATCATCGTAATTGGATTGTTCGTCGCCGATCGCGAGCCAAAAACCAAGTGCTTATTCTTCAATAACCCACTTCTTTTGGCACATACCTCTTTGTCTTTACTTGTTTTTGTACTGACAATATAATTTTTATAGCAAAAAACATCCGGTCCGAGTCAGAATACGCTTGGCAAAGTACGGCTACTCACCACTAGATGCCGTGGACCGTGGTGTCGAAAATTTAAATCTTGTAGTTAATTTGTACGCTTATCAAAGTACCGCTACTCACCACTAGATGTCGTGGTATCGAAAATTTAAATTTTGTAGAGTATCAAATTAAGTTAACTTTATTTACATCTTATTTTGTCTCCTCATAAAATAGAGGAAGAGATCTCTATAGGCTATAAGTATCAAATGTATGTTTTGTTATGTGCAATAAAGAATGAAAAAATAATATAATATACATTAAATGACGGCTTGTTAATTTTGCCTTTTCTTGTTTTTTTAATGATGGTTTTCGACGCTCTCATAAAAACTGGACGTCTATTTTATGGTATAGAGACCGAATTCCGACAAGTTCGGAGGGTTAGGTTAGGTTAGGTTTTATGTTTTGTCGGAGTAGTGTCTTGTCGAAGTAGAGTCTTGTCGGAGTTCGGTTTTGGATTCCTATTTTATATTTACCGTTTGTAAAACGCCTGTCGAGTCTGTATTTTTTTAAGTTTTTATTCTTTGTATAGTAAAAATGTAAACGTATATAATTGAGGTCGCACAAACAGATTGTCATCTATGGAACAATGGCAGTTTAAAATTAAATATAATAAGGCTGTTACGCCGTTTATGTGATGAAGTGGTGTATTAACTCTACCTGATTCAAGTTTTGTAACAATTCTCACTAGTGTTATTAATGCGAAGGTCTGTCTGTCTGTTCGTTCAACTGACTTAATGTGTTGCAAAACAAAAACAGTTAAACAGAATTATTTACGCATTCATACTAATATGCGAAAGTAAGTTTGTTTGATTGTCCTTCGTTCATACCGCAACAGGGCGTAAGGCATGGTATTTTTTTTTATGTGGAAAGTGTTTTACATATTCCCACAAGATAGAAACAAGTTTATTATATTAGTCAGTCAACTGAAAGTCTAGGAACTGGTCTATCTATAATTTAATCTAGATCTGTTCAGCCTTTCTCCGGTTTTATCAGAGGAAACAAATCGATAAAACGTAATTTATACTTTCCTTTCGTCTTTCATTATATTTGTGAGATATCATTGTGTTAATGAAGAGCATACGATTTATAAATTATTTCCAAAACCTTTGTGTATTAGACAATTTTACATAGTAACTATCTGTTCGCCCCGCGGCTCCGCCCGCTCTCAAGGGTATGAAAAGTAGATAATAGCCGATTCTCAGACCTACTGAATATGCATATAAAATTTCATAAAAATCGGTCAAGCCGTTTCGGAGGAGTATGGGAACGAAAACTGTGACACGAGAATTTTATATATTAGATTTTCAAAGTATACAATCTTAATCTAATATCTAATTTTAATATCATTTGATGATAAAAATCATCAGAATTTGCACGCAAATGTTCAGCAGAGTGCAATGCTACGACCTGTGTAAACTATTTTATAACCTTTACTAGCGACCCGCCCCGGCTCCGCACGGGAAAGTGGTTCTTGTGGGTTATCCTTAATTATATTATGCATGTATTATACGTATAAACCTTCCTCTTGAATCACTCTATCTATTAAAAAAACTGCATCGAAATTCGTTGCGTACTTTTAAAGATTTAAGCATACATAGGGGTATAGGGACAGAGAAAGCGACTTTGTTTTATACTATGTAGTAATATACTTGTATTCTTGCAAATAAAATTTTTTTATCTTTATCTTATCTTAAACATTTCTCTTTTGCTTCCAGGACTTGATCCCGACTCAAGATACGGAGTCCTACCTACTGAAGACACAGAACGCGATCTCGAACTTACAGGCGAAACTGCAGTCGTCCAGAACGAACAATTTCAACGCAAACACAAACCAACTCACCTCCAGTTTGATCAGCGAGAAGACTGCCATCTCCCGGTTACCAGTCTCGCAACTCAGCCGCTCCAACTCACTGAACTACCGCTTGAGGAAAAAGGACAACGACAGTCCTCTCAGAAGCCCCGGCCATTACGTCATCACTGGCTCCGCAAAACTTCCAGAAACCACTAAAATCTTACTCAATTCCGCCTCCAGGTCTTTAGATACCGAAAGACGAAGAGGGTCTAGAGATTCTAATATGAACAGCCCTAATTCCGATCGTGGTTTGAGTTACAGTTCTGACGATAAAACGCTTTCAAATAGGCCGCAATACGATGCTGATGCTATCCTTTCACCGCATAGAAAGTCAGCAAGAAATGGTAAACACACGAGCGATTTGGTAGACAACCACAACGCGAACAAAACTGTTTGTTTAAAGACAGTCTTGAAGAACAACGCATTGGAAGGAAAATATCCGAGGATCGACCAAACGCGTTGCTTAGAAACCAAGACGCATCAAAGGGTGTTCAGTGATGGTAACAAACATCTCAAGACTGTACCATTCGGTTGCTCCATTAAGAGATCTAGTTCTTTCAATACTGTAAACAAAAACAATAATTACATGGAACCTCTGAAAGTTAATTCTAGAAGATCTAGCGGTCATTCAGATTACAGGGACAATTACTTATCAGACGAATCTGAGAATGATTTAGAAAAAGACAGGTATAAATCAGTCCGTCCTTTACATAGAGGTAGAATAGATTCTCCAGATTTGAAATCTGTCGCTCCCGCCAATTCGCCGAGGTGTCCGAGCACGCCGGAAATGCATAGGAAATTCGGGCCGGGATTGGTCAGGAATTCAGTGAGGGTGACCAATAAGGAGCGTGTAGTGAATACGAGGATGTCTGAACCGCCAATAGGAAGGGAGGAAAGGAATGGAGGGCATCAGAGTAGGAGGATATCGGAGCCAATAAGACAGGCAGTGTTCAACAGGCTGACTAAATCTAGGTCTTCAACCAGAGAGCTGCAGCCGAAGAATCTCGAGAAAGGTGAGTGTTTTTTTACATAGGTATTTAAAACACGTGTCATTCATAACATCACTTAACTCACTGCGTAGTGGCCTGGCCAAAGATTCGTTAGCAGCTCATATATGTCCCCACCGAGGGGCTCGAGCCTACCCTGATACCAGGGTGAATAGGCCTTAGTCGATCACGCTGGCCCAGTGCGGGTTGGTCAACTTCACACACACCTTTGAATTTCTTCGCAGGTGTATGAGGTTTCCTCACGATGTTTTCCTTCACCGTAAGAGCATCGAATAAACGTACATATGAATTCGAAAATCGAAAACACATTAGTACGTGCCGAGGTTTGAACCCGCGAACTTCTGAATGGAAGTCAACGGGCCTAGCCACTTGGCCACCTACGCTCTACGACGTCGGCCAAAGATTCGCGCGACGCGAACTGTGAACTAAGTGTTGCCAGTGACCCATAGTCAAAATGAACATGAGAGAACTACCTTTTTTTTTCCATATCTAAAAACGTTATTATAAGCGTCTTAGTATTTCTGTCACTATATGGCATTTTCTGTAGTAGTCCTGAAGAAAAACCCTTTTTTGAATTCAAAGTAGGTAGGGGGTGGTTAGTTTTAGTGTAGTAGGTAGTAATTTTTACATTTGATGAAATAGATTAATAGAACGTATGTGAAAGAATGTTTGTAGAAATCAGAGCGATGGGAAAACCGCGCTTTAGATACATTATTCTAAGGTAGAAATAGAGAAAAAAAAAACTAGTAAATATGTTTTATGTTTTAATTGCAAAAAAACATAAAAAAGAGAGCGTACATCAGTTTTTAGCTCTCTCTTTCACACACAAACACACGCACACACATAGGTGGTATCTTCTTTTACCTCAGTTGGTAAGTCACGTGAGCAGGCAAGAAAATGGACATAAACGTGACATACTGATAACATATTATTATTATTATACTGTAAGCTAGATAAAGCGATGAAAAAAAATCTCATTCCAACTGAAAAAAATATAAACGGAAGCAATGCCACGGGCGGAACCAAAGTCTTACATAAAAATTAACTTTATAGAAACAACGACTTCCTAATTATAAACAAACTGTAATAAAATCCGTACTCAAATAAGTATTACTCTGCTATTACTTAACATTTAATCGTATCCATAACTTTTAATAGCATTAATAATATCCGATAGTTATGTGAAAGTTATTCGTCATTTTAAAACCTCTTATGGCACATAAATGTACGTACGTACCGTGTGGTACGGTTAAGAGCAATTCAAGCTGAACGAACACGCGCTAAAGGTGCGCTTACACGGGCAACTAAAATTGCTCAATTCCAGTCAATTCTCGTCAACTATGACGTCACGACCACATCAGGCAATTTACGGCAACGGCGACAAGCATCAATATAGGGCAATACAAAATTGAGCGATATGGAGCGATATCGAGCCCTACTTCCACCCGACCTCTCGCTCTCCCCGCGGAAGCAAGACGGCAAGCCGCAAAACAAACAAGTGCGAACGAGATACATACAAAAATTGCCTGGAATTTCCAAGCCCATTGGAAATTCAGCAATTCGTATCTGCGACATTGAGCAATATGAAATATCTGGAGCAATTAAAAGCAATTCGCCGAAATAATTGCCGCAATTTATTGAAATTGCTCCATATTGCTCCACTTATTGCTCCAGATCGCTCCATTCGTGTTGCCGAGCAATTATTGCCCGGAATTGCCCTCGTGTAAGGGCACCTTAAGAGCGGTGTAAAATCCAAAGTGTTCAGTTTAAACTGCTCTTAACTGTATCCCGCTTAAAATTAAACCAACCCAACTCTTCCTATGGTTGTGGCTTGTAAAATAAGCACCAATGAAAATATAAAATCCTATCCTATAGTTTGGTTCATATGAATCCGGACAAAAGGTCATTGCATGCATACAATGCGCACATTTTTTTCAAAAGATACGATAAACCGAAACTATAACGGGAAGTTATCACAAAATACGTAATTTGGCATACCGTAGTAGAAGGCGTGGTGAACGTGTGACCTTGCCAGACATTTTGGCGTTACATTGTTTTTATTAACTTTCAAGAAAAGAAAGAGGTCAATGAACTTTTGTCCGGATTTTTATGAAACAGACAGCATAATATCCTTCTTCCTACTAATATTATTAACTCGAAAGTTTGTGAGGGTAGAGGGATGCATGTTTAATCTTTACAATGATATATCTACTTATTTTAAACTTTGAAGCTTGACCAACTACATGATCCCTGAGTAACGTAAACTATATTTTATTTTCAAAAAAAATAGGGATCCTTACTAAAACTTCAATAATGTAACCCAAGGTGTAAAAAAATACCTAAATTAATATTCCTAATAATTGAATGGGCTCCAAAACTACTGAACCGATTTTGGTAAAACTTGGCACAAAGATAGAATAGAACTTGGGAAAGAACATAGGCTACGATTTACCTCGGGAAAATTTTGGCGTTGGAGTTGGCACAAATATAAAATAGACCTTGCAGAAGAATATAGGCTAGCTTTAACCGCGGGAAAATACCTCATTCCCACGGGAAAAACTATTAATGCGGGCAGAGCCGCGGCGGGGAGCTAGTTACAAAATATTACTTACTGCGTTGTTGTTAACAGCTCATATATGTCCCCACCGAGGGGCTCGAGTCTACCCTTATTGCGTTATATCTTATTAAATATAACTAAAATAAGTAGTTTTTTTTATTAATGAATAAATAATTCATCGTTCCAGGTCCAAAGCGCCCCAGCCAATACCGGTCTTCTTCAGCACTCGCCAGCAAAGAGAAAGAGATAGAGTTCTCCAACTGGAAGAAGAGATCCTCCTACGACCCCATGAAAGCCGCGCAAGAGGGAAGGAGAAAGCAAGCGTTAGCGAGACGGCAGGAGTGCAACAAGGACGACCTTAGTTCACCCAGGTATGATATCACAGACTGACTTTCCGCCCAACTGGGAGAAGAGATCCTCCTACGACCCCATGAAGGCCGTGCAAGAGGGAAGGAGAAAGCAAGCGTTAGCGAGACGGCAGGAGTGCAACAAGGACGACCTTAGTCGGGAATGGTCACGTCACGGTACACAGTGCAGCGGCGGGTAGAATTGCAGAAACTTTTCCTTTTAAAGACAATCTTAACTGTCTAGTTTTAATTGTTAGTGTAATTAATAACTGCGAAAATCTAAAAAAGTTTATTATAATATAAGTATTATAATAGTAGACAGGAGGAGGGCGGTTTGGTTAGGGGTTCAAACCTCTTCGCCCCCCTCGAAAAGTTTCAGATATTAACATTCATAGAATTTGAAAAAATAAGAACAGGGGTGGTGCATATCTCATTGATTACTTACTGACTAGTAACTATTAATTTTTCACGTCTTTTATATGTTTCGTAAATTATGATGATTTAATGTACTTTTTTTTCTTTCGTTTTATTTTCTTGAACCTCTTCCCGAAACTAAAACGTACTACGCTCGTGATAGTAGGTCTAGTCAGATTATAATTAACCATAAAAAATATTTTTCCCAATCCCCAGCCACTCATCACCAGTACACAGATCTCAGTCTTTCCACACGACCAACATGGCGGACCTCACTTTGGACTACTCCTCATCGGAGACCGAGGACGAGGTGACGTTGCCAGCGGACCCGATGGCCACCTCGACCCACTCTGATATCCTGGAGCTGGTGCGGCCCCGGGACAGTCTGCGGAGACAGGCGGTGACCAACGACGTGCTGATTAACAGGGATTACGTCACGCACTTCCAGGTGAGAACTGGTGACCTCCGCTTTGATACTAAATGTATGTAAATATAGGTCTAGATAAAATGGCCGCGTTGTGCTTGGCGCCATTTTCATTGGCCGCCATATTGAAATGTCCTTGTTTGCAGTTTTTTTTTCTTTTTTCTGGCCTGGTTGCAAGGCTTTTAGGCCAAGCATTATATTCGTCTGTGACCTTTAGTGTTAATATAACAAAAATGAGAAAACAATATCATACAAGGTAGAAGTATGTAATATCCAGATAAAAGGTATGTTGTAGAAACACATAAATAATAGCTAAATAGTTCGTATTTGTATACTCCGTATATAGTGGCCACACTCCCTCTTATTATCTCCATGCTCTAAGAAAACAAGGTCTAACAAGAAGACCACGTGACTTGACACAAGCTTACGTCATCTGCTGTTCATCCTTGTCGAATAATACGCATTCGACAAGGATGAACAGCAGATGACGTAGGCTTGTGTCAAGTTTGACAGTCCGATTGTTAGACCTTGTTTTTTTAGACCATGGTACTCTCGAATGCCACACTAGCATAACCTTGGTTTCATATTTAAAGGATATTGAGTGAACTAAACGAAATCGGACATTTGTCAACTCTTGGCGGGCAGATTTTTGAGAGTAGCAGCTGTCTAAAATTGATTTTAGTATTGCATTGGGTTGAAATCGGGCAAATTACGTATTTTGCGATAATTTCCTATAGTCATATCGTATCGTTTGAAAAATTGTGCGCATTGTATGCAGGCGTCATTGACCTTTTGTCCGGATTAATACGAAACAAACCATAGAGCCATAATTAAAGAAAAACGTTCTTTTGTCCCAGGTTAACCAACCACAGGACAAGTCGAAACGGCAAGCGGACAAGCGGAAAACGTACATCATAGACGACATAACGCCGACCAAAGAGAACATAGACTTCCTGTCGAAGAGAGAAGAAGCCATAGACAAGAGGAAAACGTTCATATTGGACAGTGACACCAACTCTACGACCAATGGGAGCAGCCCTAGAAATTCATCTATATTTAGGTGAGTTATGAACAATAGACAATTGTGTTTTTCCAGGCATATACCTACATAGTTTTCTTATGTGTAATTTTCTGGTAAAATCCATAATTTGATTTAAAAAATATATTTTTAGAAGATACGATGCCTGTAAATATGGTTACTTTGACTTACGTAGAATTCCGTAGAAAGTCCAAAATTTTAAAAATAAACATTTTTTTTTAAAGTTAGGGATTCTTACCAAAACTTCAATCATGTAACCCAAGGTGTAAAAAAAATACCTAAAATATTCCTAAAAATTGAATAGGCGCCGAAACTATAGAACCGATTTTGGTGAGACTTGCACAATGATTGAATAGACCTTGCGGAAGAACATAGGCTAACTTTTACCACGGGAGAATTCCTCATTCCCACGAGAAAAACTATGAACGCGAGCGAAGCCGCGGCGGAAAGCTAGTAATACCAGGCCCGGAGCACTCCGCGCCAGAGCTCCAGAATGTACCTACGCCGGGCGGCCGCGATTTCACGGCCATTTAGTAGGAAAAACGCGCGCGCTTGTGACTCTATTATTTAGCCTGTGGTAATACGGACTCTCGTGGCGCGGTCATAAGGTGCATTTTGTTTTAATACGAGCACAACGATAAACGGTAGGCTATTGTAGCCAGGGTCACGGTCAACGCGTTTAAAGTAATTTGAACGTTAGTGGCGTGGTAGCTAGAATTAAATTCGCACGTTTGCTATCAGAGAGTGCGCTTTCTGTACCTAGTACTATTATATACTCTGTGGTAATACATATAAATGTATTCCAGCCACGAGAAAGCGTCTCTGACCACGACCGGTACGAGCGACACGGAGGGAGAGAGCGGGACGGAGAGTGCGCCCGTCACCATGAGGCATCCGAACGGGAAGAGGAACAACGCACATCCTAAACAAAGGTATATTTCGCGCGCATATTAGCATCGCCCCTTTTAGATTGTTAAAAATGGAGGCAAGATAAGGCGCCAGCGTGTCAATTACTTTACAACAAGCCTTAACAGACATTCCCCATATATCTTCCGTACCTTTTACTTTAATTTCCTTAAATGCTTTAATAATAGTGTTTGCATTTACATGTTTGAATTTAAATTCATCTGTACAGGATTTAGAGCGTCGGTGGCCAAGTGACTAGACCCGTTGACTTCCATTCCGAAGTTTGCGGGTTCAAACCTCGGCAAGTACCAATGTGTTTTCGATTTTCGAATTTATATGTACCTACGTTTATTATTCGACGCTCTTACGGTGAAGGAAAACATCGTGAGGAAACCTGCACACACCTGCGAAGAAATTCAAAGGTTGTGTGTGAAGTTGACCAACCCGCACTGGGCCAGCGTGGTCGACTAAGGCCTATTCACCCTGGTATCAGGGTAGGCTCGAGCCCCTCGGTGGGGATGTATATGGGCTGTTAACGACGACGACGATCTCTTTTTCATAGCTTAGACTTGTACATTGTTTGAGACGATAGCCGGTCATGGTTTAAGCAAAGCTTATTAACTTCAGAAATGACGCCATTAAGTCTTCTTTCCCACGGGAAAACCTGTTACCGCGGGGCGGAAAGCAAGTATATTTATAACTAGCGACCCACCCCGGCTCCGCACGGGAAAATGGTTATTGTGGGTTATCTTTAAGCATATTATGCATGTATTATACATATAAACCTTCCTCTTGAATCACTCTATCTATTAAAAAAAACCGCATCAAAATCCGTTGCGTAGTTTTAAAGATTTAAGCGTACAAAGGGAGGGACATAGGGACAGAAAAAGCGACTTTGTTTTATACTATGTAGTGATTTTAATTTTTCCAAAGGTACAGCGGCGATTACTCAATGTCCTCTTCAACGACTTCAATCAGCGTAAAGAAGCCGCAGCCCATCCAGCCGCGCTACCTCGACATCTCCAAGTACAAGAGCGAGGCCCCCCAGAGGGCCTTCCTGCGCAAAGACCCCTCCAAGACCTACATAGCGGCCCTGGGGCCCCAGACGAGACCTAAGCAGGCACACGCGCAAATTGGTGAGTGCCCTTCGGCCGCGGAAACCGATGATTCGAAACCAGTTACGGTAGAAGAAAAAACTTCATTAATTTAGTGATTTTATGCACTCTTTGTTATATTAATCAAATGTGGAGTTTCTTCCGGCGAGTTCTTCTCCACAGAAGACAGCCAAATTGTGAACTCTCCTCAACTAAACGTCGAAAAGTGATTTGTAAAATCTTATTTCGAATAAAAACATTTTGAATTTATGACAGCAAAACTGAGCAAAACTTTGTAACTATGTAATTTGACGTCGAAAAGTGATTCGTAATTTCTTACTTAGAACAAAAACATTTCTTTTCAAGAAAAGAATAAGAAGAAGAAGAAGAAGAATATTTTCATTTTTTTTTTCTTTTTTTTTCTTTTTGACAGTTAACGTAAGTTTTTACGCGTGGCCAAGTGGCTAGGGCTGTTGACTTTAATTCGGAAGTTCGCGGATTCAAGTCTCGGCACGTACCAGTGTTTTCGAATTCATGTGTCCAGTATACAGCACATGCGGCTGGACATGTTGACCTTAAGAGCGCCCGTATTCCATAGAGGTAGGGGTGAATTTCGTAGAGCGAATGTCCAACCGCATGTGCTGGCTCCTGCACGTTTATTCAACGCTCTTACGGTGAAGGAAAACATCGTGAAGAAACCTGCATAAACCTGCGAAGTAATTCAAAGGTTGTGTGTTCGTAACTAACCCGCACTGGGCCAGCGTGGTCGACTAAGGCCTGTTCAGCCTGATTTCACGGTAGACATTCTGACTGCCCGATGGAAGTTCCAATGCAGATTGAATCAATTAATTTAAGCTATCGGGCAGTCAGAATGCAGTTGAAATGAAGTCCGTTTGTCCAGACCTATATGAATATGACCCTGTTTCCTAAATTAACCCTTTATAAGACAAAACAACTTTACAAAATGCATTCGTTTTCGACTTTATGTTGAGGGTATAAGGTTAAAATTAAGGTGGCAATATAGTGGACACTGCCTTGTAACATACATACATAAAGTTACGCTTCTTTCTTTCCCGGAGGGTAGGCAGAGACCACTTCCTTCCACTTGCTATGATCTAAACTAACTTTTTTCGCTTCACATTCATTGATCTCTGCCTTGTAAAGGTTTCTACATAGTATAAAACAAAGTCGCTTTCTCTGTCCCTATGTCCCTATGTATGCTTAAATCTTTAAAACTACGCAACGGATTTCGATGCGGTTTTTTTTAATAGATAGAGTGATTCAATAGGAAGGTTTATATGTATAATACATGCATAATATACTTAAGGATAACCCACAAAAACCATTTTCCCGTGCGGAGCTGGGGCGGGTCGCTAGTTATCACTACATAGTATAAAACAAAGTCGCTTTTTCTGTCCCTATGTCCCTCCCTATGTCCCTCCCTTTGTACGCTTAAATCTTTAAAACTACGCAACGGATTTTGATGCGGTTTTTTTTTATAGATAGAATGATTCAAGTGGAATATTTATATGTATAATACATGCATAATATACTTAAGGATAACCCACAATAACCATTTTCCCGTGCGGAGCCGGGGCGGGTCGCTAGTAAGAAATAAAGTTATGTATATCTTGTTGCAGAGCAAAAGCAACAGGAGTTAGAGAAGTGGAAGCGACGGGCGTCCTACGACCCGCGCAAGGCAGCGGCGCAGGGGAAGGCCAAACCGCAGCCAAAGACCGCCAGGTCAGTTACGATCTGCGTACATTATAGGGACTCCGTGAACCCTTGCACGGAGTCCCCGTTACGTACACAAACCGTTCACCGAAAACAAGCTTTAAAATATTTCTTTGGTGTCAAATTTTTCGCAGCATTTTAGTCAAAAATAATAAAGGTACAAAAGGTTTTTATATTTAGTAAAGGAAATTCAATTTGACCATTTATATATATTATTATGTACATTCTATTTAATTTTAGTTGTTTCTGTTGTAACTTCCATCTAAGTAATCAAATATACGTGTATATAATTTTATTTTTCGCATCTAATTTACTCTTTTGTTTATAAACCAAAGAACTTATAGTTGTAAGAATAATTTCAATACTCGTACATAATTAAATGTACCCTATTGTAAATTCTAGAGCGTGACAGATGTCAAATGCATGCAAATCTGGCTAAGTGACATGAGCGGCCATCTTGTGTAAGGTTAGTCAAGTGTCAAACTGACAGCTGCCGCCTTTGTCTATGACCACGTATTCCGAGACGCGATAAAAGTGATATTGGAGAGATTTCTGTCATTTTATAACAAACTCTAGCTTTCGCGAGACCAATATGCTCCAAACTTGTACAATCAACGCATCAATAAGGTACAAAATAGATTTATGCTATCGATGAAACTGAAATGAACATCATCCTGTCCCTTTTTGTTGTTATTTAATTGAAAATAATAATATAATATTAAACTTTTATTTCAGCCAATAAAGCCGAAAGAGCGTATTAACTTTTGTATTAAAGTTTTACAACGAGTAAAAGCTTATAAGTGACAAAGCAGTACCTAAATGTCTTTTTATCTTAAAATGACAGAAAACGAATGATCACTTTTAGCGTGTCTCGGAAAGAATCTCAAGTTTAAAGCAAACTCCGTATTTATGCACCTACCTTGGTGTACAGTCACTTGGTGCAAGCTTTCCAAACGCTTTTCACGTTTTTATGCTTTTCAGATTTTTTTTCTTTTTTGGTGTTCACTTTCTGTTTTCAAAATGTTTAACCTGTGTGAATAATCAATGGACTCAGTCCCGGCGTGGCAGCTTAAATCTCTTTTGGTCTTTTTCATTCATATAGGAATCGAAAAGGATGGGAGATGAATGAAACTAATGAAATGATATTTAAAATATGAGCGCAGCTTAATTTTAAGTGGGATGTTTTCGCATGCCTGCTAAACTAGTGCAAACTACGCGTGAAATCGTGTTTGAACTCTCCAATTTGTTGACAATCACCTGCCCCTTTTCATTTCCCATACGAAATCCCTGTTGGTCTTTTTCATTCGTATGGGAAATGTAGATATAGTAGCGGCCAAGTCGGGATTGAGTCCAATTTACCGCGATTTATACAGGGGGTAAGTGACGGTTTAGCTATTTTTCTCTGAAACGAATTAGAATTTCGCTGCTCTCATACAAAATAGTTATTTTAATTGGATCAGACGAATGGAGTATTCTGCCACTTTTTTTTATTTATTCCTAAAAGGGAATATTCTATTGCTTCCTTTCTTTGGCTAAAGTCGATTATATTAACTGCGTGAGCAAGTGCTTTTTTTTTCTAAGCCGTCTCTTACACTTTATGTATTATGTATATAATATGTCTATACTGTGAAATTTAACTGGTTGTTTATCCGCAAAATAGATGAAACTGAACAACTTTCCCTAAGGAACATAGGTTGTGAATACTCAAAAAAATTTCCATATAACCTTCAGTCACGGGACCGGCCGCTGTGTATAAAAAGTTGAATTTAAATTTTGAGATTTCCACCTTTGTTCCTTAGGGAAAGTTGTTCAGTTTCATGAGTACTACCACTGTTGCGGGTAAACAACCAGTTATATTTCACGGTGTATTTTATTTTGACTACAATCTTCGGCTGTTGCGTTGATATGGTTGACAAAGAAAATTCCGTAGACCGGTAGTGAACCAAATTTTAGGTCAGTGTTGCCACCTTGCAAATAATTAAATCGCTAAGTTTATTTACCTAACTTTCTTTTTTTCATCTAGACTTATTGAGCGATTTGTAGGGAAAAATTTGATAGCAAAAAATCGATTATCTAGTGACTTATAAGCAAACTTAGTGATTTAATTATTTGGAATGTGGCAACACTGATCGACAATCGGTTAACTACCGGTAGTCTACGGTATATTTACATCTATACTCGCTGCTCATTCTTCTCCTTTTACGCGTCAGTCTACAGCACACACTTGTAAAACACCCAATCTTCGTTCTATTTTATACACTTATAAGAACACGTTAATTTCAAAGTGTGACACAAAAATGTAGTCGAAGATCATAGAATGGCGAGCAGTGCTGAATAAAACAAATGTGTAGAGTTAATTGGTAACCCTGTCCCATTTTAGGCTACGAAGACAAAAGGCGAAAAGGACGTAGTTATGCGTTCGAATGAGATACAAATAGATAAAAAATTTCCCTTAAAGGGAAATACACTGCGCTCACTCTTGCGCATAACTGCGTCCCTTTCGTTTTTTGTCGCTGTCGCCAGTGAAACACCTGCCTAATTTGAGTGGCCACTGTGATGAGCTTTTTCACTTATTATTTAATTCTTACTCTACTTGCCATTTTCATACTTTTTTGTGTCACATTGTACTTTTATTTCATTCAAAGGAATTGTTCCGGTTGTGGTATGATAATAATTAAAAATTTTAACTAGTGTGAAAGTTGGTTTTCTGTGTCAGGAAATCTGAAAATTATTTAATAACAGTAAAATTTTGGGGACCTGCATTTCGGGAAAAATGGGTTTGATATTACCGTAAAATGGAACGGTTTTAGAAGTAAAAATCAGGGCTTGATAACCTGGTTAAAATTTCAAACCAGGTATTTTGCATCTGCATACATTGCGCAAGAGAGTGTTATCATTTCGGTTTCGGTCTACCGGAATCCGTATTTTTTCTGGTTTTGCTCAAAGAGCGAAATGATTTCGGTATCTGTTCAATTAACCGGTTAAAGAACGCCTAGTAGGCCTACTAAGTAGCGACAGGCTCGAGAAGCTGTCAAACGCGACATATTGACAGAACTGCTATGGCTCTAATGTCACTATGTCGCGTTTGACAGCTTCTCGAGCCTGTCGCTACTTACATAGTAGGCCTACAGTACTTGCTTTCTCACATATTATTTTTTTGTTTTATTAACCGATTTTATAAATTCCTCAGCAGCGTACTTCGCTCTCAGTCGTTCCACGGCCCAGTGCTGGTATCAACTATGATGCGGTACGCGCCATCGCACCAGATCGCCGAGACCTGCGACGCGTCGAGCGACAACGATTTCTGAACGAACTAGGCTCTGTGATAGTGAGAATGTGAGCGCGCCGAATTAAAAAAAAATAGGCCGCGCTCTGTGCAAGTGTGGAAGCGCGCGAAAATTTGAATGGAATGTTCTGGAATGTTTTTGTTTTTCAGTAATTCGGAGATTCGAAAGGTGTGTTTAACTTAATTTGTTATTATCTTTTTTTTGTTTAACGGCTCTGGGTACGGAGCCCGGAAGTATTGCCAGACACTTCGACATGAAGTAAACAATTTTTATGATTTTTCAACCAGTTATTCAGGCCGTATTTTCTGTTTATTTAATTATTATTTTTCAGTTAAAAATTACCTATCACTATGATATTCAAATGAAATAACTGTTATTATTACACAATTAAATGAGTAGGAATCAAAGTCAAAGTTAATATAAAACGAATCAATGTCATCCTTTTAATCTAGAATGTGATTGAAAGAATGAGATAAAATAACTGTCACGTTCCATAGTAGTAAAATCGAATTTGCAAGATTAAGACAAAAATAATCATAGAAACTAATTTAAAATGGCAGCTAAATAGCGTTTGTAATGCTGATTAATTACTATAGTTTTATTCAATTTTGTAACAGTAGAAAAAAAGAAGTTTGTATATATTAATAGGCCTTTTAAGACCAAGTGCAATGCTTTGTAAAAATCAAAAAGTAGATTTTGACATATAATTTTCGCGCCAAATCCTAAATCTGCCTGCGTCGTGTGCTAAGTGTGTTTTTTTTATTAACCATAAGATTATACAATTCACGAGTCATTTTATTATATTTTTTAATTATTTTGACCTTAATAGGTATTATTATTGTTAGGGTAACTCCGGAATGGGTTGATGCAATTTTTTTTAATTAATATGATTTTTTAGATTTTGTATGATTCCAACAAGTTTTGAAAAAAGAATAACGCGTATTTTTATGAAATTACAAATTTTGTTCTTAGGTAGTTATCGATATAGTTATTTTCTTTGTATAGTTCTAGTTTCTCCATAAAGTGTTGCCAGGCAGTGCGATTTACCCTATCTCTGTCCCTTTCCATCAGCCTGGTAATATTATTATGCTTAATAAGTTGAAATAGTGGACCTAGATCGTTCCTCAAGAAACCAAAAAAAAATAAAAATAAGCTTTAGACAGTTCCATAAATTGCACAATCTGTGACTTTTTTAAAGTGTCCCAATAGGACGATAGAAAGTAACAAAAAATACAATCTGAAGTTTATTTAATTACTACAGTTGCTTTAGGCATGATCTAGTTTTGTTCACTAATGATAAAATTGTTATATTACAATGTGATTAAAATTAAAATGCCTATTTGCATAGATTTGGCTATTGTGTCACTTTAAGTGTATTTGTAAGAGATTTATTGTATTACCGATCGTATTATTTCATATTTTTAATGTTACTAGTTAATTGCTTATTGATTTATCTCTCTTTACTTTTAAATGTATTTTTAAGTCATGTATTGAACTAACAATTTAATCACAGACGGAAATATATATCTCTTGATTTAATATTCTTTAAATGAGCGGAGCTATAAAGGATAGTACTCTTTCTAAATTACGCTTATAGGCTACGAACTACATTTTTGTTCTAAAAAAATATGGTCGTACGTAACACAAAGATATAAAACGAGCTTCGAGCGCGAGTCTTAATTTTTTTATTTATTTATTTATTTAGGCACATTTTTAACATGTGTTTATCTTTTTTTTGAGAGGATAGTATTTCAAATTAACATATATTTTTTTTTACCATCAAAAATATACAAACGTTGTAACAAAGAAAAGGCAATATAAAATGGCAAAAACAACTTTGTAATACAAAGTTATATTTGCTGATACGCCACAATCATAATAATGTTTAAAATTAAGTTTTACAGTAGTAGGTACCACAGTAAAACCAGTAAGTTATCTTCATACAAACGTGCCGCTGTCGGTTTGAATGTGTGCGTCCGCGCCGCGCGCCGTGTAGGCACGCGCTGTCACGCACACACTAGCATACAATAAGGGGTAATAAGGGGGGGGGGGCAGTATGGGCTCAATGCAAGCGTGTGCGTGACGGCGCGTGCCTACACGGCGCGCTCACAGTCAAACCGATGCGGCCAGTTGGTATGGAGATAACTTACTGTTCTGATTCTACTGTGGTAGTACAGTCCAGAGAAAATCAAGTTTAAGTCTTGCACCGTTCTTTATTTACTTTGAATAAGGGACGGCATCGCGAGGCCTGAGTCAAGCTTAACCTGCGCTTAAGCGTACGTTTATTTGAAAATATACAAACCGTTCATATGAAAATAAACCTTATTTTGTGCGTGTTTAAATTGTTAGTTCGATGTCCCCTTAATTTTTCTATTACTTGCTCATATCATGCATACATCGATATATTTAGTTAAGTAGTTATTAAACGATAATTCAAGTACATAATATTTTCGTGCAATGTTAATTTACGAACGCATCACATGTTTTGAACGAAATGACGTCAAACGTTGGCTATCTGGCAATATTTTTAATTCTTATCTTTGCGAGAGCGAGACGGCATGATTAAAGTTACTGCGACCGGTTATTAAGCAAAGAAATACTCAAAACTTGCAATTTATTCCCTTTTTTTTTTAGATTTCTCATTAAAGGAGACCGGGGTTAGATATAAAAATTCTTTATAAAAGTTAAAATGCAAAGGTATTGAAAAAAATCGGAATTAAACCTTTACAAGGCAGTGTCCACAATATTGCCATTCAAGAAGACCACGTGACTGACACAAGCCTACGTCATTTCTACGTCATTTTTTATCCTTGTCGAATTCGTGCTAATAGACGAGGATGAACAGCGCAAAATGACGTATGCTTGTGTCAGTCACGTGGTCTTCTTGATGTTATGTTATGTTATGTTAGACCTTGTTTTCTTGGACCATGCCTTATACCCTCAACATAAAGTCGAAAACGAATGAATTTAATAAAGTTGTTTTGCCTTATAAAGGGTTAAAGTACATTTTTAGCTGAGCGTGTTATCAAATTAATTCGTGTTTCCTCGTATTTTTAAGCCTGGTTTCCTCTAATATTCAGCGTGTAAGTAGCGGCTCAGCAAATACTGAGAAGACATGCTCAGTCAACTTTTTGAGCAACTTTTCCAAAGAAACTTCTCTCGGTAACTTTCTTTTATTGAGGCCTCACTTATTACACTTTGTTTAAAATAACAACTTATTTACACAGTATTGGCTTTAAAAAAATTGAATTTGTAAATTTTGCAAAATATGAGATTGTGTTTTTTTATACCTACTTGCTAATATAATTTACCCTAAAATATATTTACAAGTTTATTTGAAATACTGATTCTATGGAATAGTATTTTATTTATTAAAATAGATAACCAACATAAAAAAACTTTTTATCTGTCAAATCGCCACAGTATACTTATATTAGATGTATTATTTTTACTAAAGACCGACAATGATGTAAATGAACGTGGCCAAAAAAGGAACTAACGCTGCCGTCTCACAAAATATCATCTTTGACCGGATTTTGTATAGCAAGTAGCGCCCTCGCCTACGTTCACTTAGATCATTGTCGAGCAGATTGTTTGGTAAATTTTGAGCAAATTTAATTGTTAAATGCTAATTTGAAGCCTAGCTTTAAATGTGTTACAGAATTATTGTATTATATTGCGATGCAACGTCCTTAGGATTTGTAATTGATGTCTAGAATTTCGTAAAAATATTATTTAAATGAGAATAAATAAAAACCTTATAAATATTTGATAGTATTTTTAATTCATCAAAAGCAGTGTTTTTTACCGATATCATTTAATAACAAATTTATATGCCGTTGATTTATAACCAAGAGTAGTGTTATCGCTCAATCGTCTATCGACAGTATCGGTCGCCAATATTACCGAAACTTATCGGTTTTCGTCAAATATCGATGAACTATCCAGAGGCAACACTAAACAGGAGGGACTAGATAAAGCGCGTCCCTGTATTATATTAAAGTGTTATTATTATTATTAAATTACTAGCGTTCCGCCGCGGCTCCGCCCGCGTTTACCGTTTTTCCCATGGGAATGAGGCATTTTCCCGCGGTAAAAGGTAGCCTATGTTACACAGGGTGAATGTAGCTTTCTGAAAGAAGTTTTAAAATCGGCCCAGTAGTTTTTGAGTTTATTCATTACAAACACACACACACACACAAAAAAAAACTTCTTTATAATAATAATTATTATTATAGTAAAATAAAATAGTAATAGTATAGTATTATAGTACGATATATAGTAATATAAATATGATACAGTAAGATTAAAGCTAAGTGTGTGCCAAGCTTTATAAGTATAATATTTTAAATAGGCATAGTTTCCTTCCTCAACGCAAATAATTCTAGATAAAGTACATTATGCCTTGAATTCCCGTTACAAATACATTCGTCCGTCATACGTTTTTACTACACGAACATACACCGTACTAGTGGTGCAATAATTCGGTAAGTACAACTACTATACTGTTGATTATTGTTTCATCATCATCATCATGTCAGCCTGTAGACGTCCACTGCTGGACAAAGGCCTCCCCCTGTGATCTTCACAATGATCGTTCCCGCGCTGCCCGCATCCAGCGGCTTCCCACGACCCTCACCAGATCGTCGGTCCACCTACAGTCATACGTTCGGCCGTTATTATTGTTATTTTATTCATATTACAATATTCCAAATAGTATTTTTAAACTACCTGTCTGACCGCGGCTACGCCCGCGTTTTTTTTTATTTTTCCGTGCAGTTTCCCATATCCAAACGCGAACGAGGGAGATATTTTCCCGCGGTAAAAAACTATTTAAGAATGTTTACCGGGGATATAAAGTACCACCATGCATAATTTCATTGAAATCGGTCCAACAGTTTCGGAGAATAACAGAGAAACAAAAAATTTAAGAAAATCTGGATAATTAGAGTTTATTGCTTTTTCAACAGATGTCGACTGTTAGCGTATATCTACTACTTATATATTTTAGAGCCAAGGAGGTGCAGTTCAAGTCCCTGCCCAAGCTCAATGAATTTAATTTTTTCGCTTCGATTAAAATATAATAAATAATAATATCACTTCTAACATCCCCCTGATTCAGTTTTTTGTGTTTTTTTCTATGTACAGATTTTAGACCTCTACAGTTTTATTAGAATATTATGATTTATTATATACTTAATATTTTTTGTTTAGTGTAGATGTAAAGATGCCTCCAACGTCCAGTAGCTGTGACCCCTGGTGCGGGCTGATCCCGTTGAGGACAGCGGCCTTGATTGCTGGCTATCTACAGCTGGTAAAATCTTGTGAATTGCTTGCTTGCTTGCATATTTCGAGGTTAACCCAGGTGTCAGAATTATGAACTGCCTCAAGCACAAGACATGGCTACAATACAAAGGGTACACCTATAGATAGTAGCCGGGACCAACGCCTTTACGTGCCTTCCGAAGCACCGAATCATCTTTCTTTTCGGTGAATGCACTGAAAAAAAGTTCGGTTACTAGTAACACATACTTTAGGGATTTGCGAACTATTTGTTAAGATGTTATGGTATGGTTTTGATATTTCTAAACGAAGTTCTGTTACACATAGCAAAACCGGTTTGTAACACGTTAACAAAAGTCCGCAAGTCCCTAAAGTATGTGTTACTAGTAAAGTAACCAAACATTTTGTTCAGTGTGATGATTCAGCCCGCAATGTCAACCAAATTGGGGAAAGTCTCACAAAGTGATATTTGTTCGGCCGGTGCAAAACCGGGATTTGAACCCAAAACCTCTGTAACGCGAGTCGAGCATTTGCCCACTCGACCATGGAGACTTCGATTTGAAAGTTCACGGGTTCAAGCCTCGGCACATAAAATGTGTTTTTGATTTTCGAATTCATAACATTATGTAGTACGTTATTCGGCGCTCTCACTCGTGAGTAAACCTGCACACACCTGCGAAGTAATTCAAAGTTTTAAAAAAAAATATTATTATTATTAAAAATATATATTACTTATTACCTACTAAATTAAAAGAGACGCTATTCTTTTCTGGGCCGAAATTTTGTTTGCACGGAACCCTGTTCAGCGAATTCAACTCGTACTTGACCGCTTATTTTTGTTGTTGTGTGGGAAATAATAAACTTTCTTTTTTCAGATGAGTGTCACAGGATTAACAATATGGATGATTACTTTACTAGTAGCACTTGTGAAGAATGTTCACACTCATAGAAAAAAAACTGGCATTGACTTTCCAGACCAGAGTTACGACTTATTATTATTCCATGTAGTATCTTTTTATGCAATAATGACGTACTGCTTGATTCTTCTGTTGATATTTAACGTGATTCTCCTTTTTGGTATACATTCGGTAAGTCCATAAAATAAATTAATTAAATAAATTAACATTAAATAAAATAAAAAAATAACCCCCGACACAATACTACGACAATATACCGTTAGTTGATCCTTTCAACAACTAGAAAAGAGCCGATAATCTTCAAATGGCTGAATATAATTTCTTGGATCATAGCTAGGAACACTCTTGATTGTACACCTTGCAAACAAAAAAAAACTAGATCAAAATAGGAGCATCCGTTCAGGAGCTACGATGCCACAGACACACAGACACACGTCAAACTTATAATATAACAACCCTCTTTTTTGTCGGTGGTTAAACATAAGTATAGAAGGCAGCACATGCGGTTGGACATTCGCACAAAGTAGGTCATAAGAATCCGAAAATCAAAAAAACATTACGTGTCGGCCAAGGCTTAACCTCGTAAGGCCCAACCTAATTTTAGGTCAGTTTAGGTGACGACCCAATGTACTAATAATAGGTTCAAGTGCTTCCGGCCCAGAACTTTGATTTGCGAAAAGAGTCTTTAAATGTATTGCAATTGATATAATTCTTTTATGAGCTATGTTTAGTGCCTAAAGCTGACTATTCCATATTAAAAAGACGTCGAAATCGTATGTACTTTTTTTAGCACTCCGGGACATAGTAAAATAAAAATTTACTAAATACATAAGTTGTAAATACCTATAACTTTGTTTAAACTTGTTTTTATTTACATTATTTTCTTAATTATTTAGTTAAGCATTAAAAAAATCAACAGTAAGTAATATTTTTCAAAATCATTATAATTTCTAGGAAACAAATCCATTTGCTTGCAATTATTAGTAGCAATAATGACGAGAGCGTTCGGTGGCCAAGTGGGTAGGGCCGTTGGCTTCCATTCGAAAGTTCGCGGGTTTGTACCTCGGCAGTCGGCACGCACCAATGTGTTTTCGATTTTCGAAATCATATGTACCTACGTTTATTCGACGCTCTTACGGTGAAGGAAAAAACATCGTGAGGAAACCTGCACACACCTGCAAAGTAATTCAACTGTTGTGTGTGAAGTGGACCAACCCGCACTGGGCCAGCGTGGCCATCTTAGGCCTATACACTCTGTTTTTTTTTTTTTTTTTTTGAATTGACCTATGCTTGTGTCGAAAAGGTACGACAAATCAAGCTTCACCGGACTGGTCCCTATACACTCTGATTTCAGGGTAGATTCGAGCCCCTCGGTGGGGAAATTTATGAGCTGTTGATGATGATGAGAACCCAACGACCTTATTTTGGGACGAAAGTTTTCTGCTTCGTGTAATATTTTACTAAAAATAGTTTACGAAAAAATTTGCGCGTACTGGCAAAATATAGCATTTCAATAACCCTTTACAGTAAAATGCATCATTCGTAATGCAATGATTGCGCGGATAAACAAGGATTTAATGACCTACTTTTAGCTAGGACCCCGTTCCACACAGTTGACACGTGAAAAAAGCCAGTTTATTTGTTCTATCTGTCAAAACTGCCGATGAGAAGTTCGGATATGTTCAATGGTTTGCAATTTTTTATAGGTGAAATGGAGTTGGCGGGACTATTTGCAGTGTGAAATGGGTTACAATATTATGTCATAATTTTAGAACGCTGGGCCGCAAATTTTTCTTTTAGATAAACATCTTGGGCCGGAGCAGCCAAGTATTTTTTTCTAAAAATAGGACGCTTGGGCCTTACGAGGTTAAACCTGCGAACTTGCGAATGGAAGTCAACGGCCCTAGCCACTTGACCACTGCCGCGCTCGTAAAGTTATAAGCGGGTGCCCCTTAAATTGCATAACATAAATATCCCTATTATGAAAATCCATAACAGACTTGCCATAACTTTAAATAGTATAACAATTAGAATCCATAATTTAAAAATACATACCATTATTTATCATACTTATTAAAATCCATAATTCTATAATGTTTCGAAACATTTAAGATATTTTGGTAAAAAAGAACATGAGAGAAACAGCATTTTTGGTGATAAAAAATAATAATTTAATAAATGTGTGCTGTATTTGTCAAATTTATATTTTATAATTATTATACATACTGACAGTATTCGTATTAAATTTAGGGCTTTTAATTGTAAGTGTTTCAAAATTATGGATTTTAATCATTATGGCATTTGACTATTATGGATTTTCAATATATACATTTTCAATTATGGGTTTTAATATAGACCCGTTTTAAGCAGTGTAGTAAAGCCCGACCAAAGAAATAAGAAACCTCGCCATATTGCGGAATTTCAATGGAACTAATTTGATGAATGAAATTTTTTCTTATTTCATTGGTCAGGCTTTAATTTGTATACTTGCAGAAGAAACGAGGTTGGATGCTGGCGTATTTGATCGCGTTTGTCGGGTTCCTTGGTTTGGCTGTGATTGTATTTTCTATTCGCGCCGCTGTTATATTCGACCCCAAGGAGGTTTACCCTGTGGCTGTTGTCGCTTTTCGTGAGTATTTCTTTGCGAGACTAATGTCCAAAATACAAAATGTCCAACCTTAGAGAATAAATATACATAGAGCACGCGCATCGCTCCGCTGCCTTATGTCAAGCGTAAGCTTAAGCATGTTGTATGGGCGATGAAATCTATAACATTTTTCTTTTTGGATTCCTCGATTGATTTAGATTGTTCCTCGAGTCATGTTTGCAATACTTTGCAATTTATCACTGCACATTTTAAAAACTTCTATTAAATTACTTATTTTCACCGGGAAAAACAATCAGCTCCGATAAAATTGATACTAAACGAAAGCGCTGAAGATATTTGGACTCGATTAATAGGCGTACTCTATCCCTCCCAGATTTTATTCTAAGTGTCCAACGAAGAATTTTGTGCGACACTAAATTTGTCCAACACGAATTTTGTCCAATACAAATTTTGACTTCTTGTTTCAGCATTGTCTATATTTTTCTGGGCGATAATATTGTTCTACTACAAAGATACGGGCCATTATCGGTCTCGGTATTAAACGGCAACCCCTGGACTGGACCACAGAACACTACTACTCCTGGAGCTCTGGACACTCCAAGGAACGAACGTGTTTTGAAATTTTACTAGACAACTGCGAGACGTCAATAAAAATCTAAAGAAAATAAATTAATAGTTTAAAAATCTCTAGAAAAACACGCTTAAGATGCTTACTTGAAGAGTTTCACTATCTAACTTTGGGATCCTTCATCAGACCCAGGTTAAGTGGTCACCTCACCTCGCCAATATAAAGAAAGTCTTATTTAGACAAATCAAATGAGCCCAAATTCGGTGGGTTTACTAGCAGCCGTAGAAGAGTTCCACTATCCACCTTCCGGCTCCAGCATCAGATCAGCTTGTTTTTGTCAAATTATTGTGTTGTCATCGGAATTACGTATACCTACATTCCAAATTTCATTACGCTACGACCCTTGGAAGATGGTTAAATTAATTACCTTAGATTCCATTACATACAAAGTTACATACAAGTGGACCTAATAAAAGCGTGTTAAAAGTCTTTAATGCTTCATCGAGTACCACCGACACCGGCGGAGTGCGACGACGCCTGCGGGGTGCGGGCGTGGGGGGAAATCGGAATATTTTATTTGTGAGACATTACATCGGTGAGATCACACACAACAAAAGCAAAATGAACAACAATTAAAATTACCAGATCCTCAAAACAATTTGGTGACGGGTTAGTCAACTTCACACAATTTAAGCTGGTCTAACATATTTTGTTTTATTTAATTGTAAATATTTGTAACAAGCCTGAAATAAAACAAACAACAAACATAATTGTTAAAAATTCAAAAAAAAAAATTCAAAATATATTTATTTGCAAGAATACTAATAAATTTACATTTCAGATGTTACATTTTTAGTAGGTAAGTCGCAGTATTCCACCTTGACTAGGCATGCAAATATAATGTCATAATAAAGGCTATCTATATAAAACAAATCAATAAAGTTACACATTAGAAATCAATTATCAATGTCAAAATTAAAAACTAGCTAAATATAAACAATGTCAATTAATACTTAAATTCTAAAAACTCGTCAACGGTATAAAAAATGTTATCCAAAAGCCAATGTCTCAATTTATTTTTAAATCTATGTGACTCTAATGACTTCAAGTCTGCTGGGAGTTTATTATATATGTCGATACATAAATTATACACATTTTTCTTATAAATAAAAGATCGACAAGGGGGCTGGAACAGCTTGTCCATGTATTGAGCTCTCACAGGTCTAGTGGTGCGATCTTTAATCAAAGGAAACTGTCCATGATTACTCTTTACCAAGATGCATATGTCCTTTATGTACATACAAGCTATTGGCAAAATCCTATATTTCTTAAATAGAGGTCGACAGCTATCCATGAATCCAGCACTTGCAATAGCACGTATGCATTTCTTCTGCAATATAAATACTCTATTTACATCTACAGAATTACCCCATAAAACTATACCGTAGCTCAATAAGGATGACACATATCCATAGTAAGCAGTTATGGCTGCTTCCAGTGAAATGGTTTCCCTTAATCTACGTAGAGCAAAAACAAATCTGTCCAACCTTTTGCACAATGAGTCAATGTGAGATTTCCAGTTAAGATGTTTATCTAAAATTAAACCTAAAAATTTATAACTATCAACTTCATTAATAATGTCATTATTGTAACTAATTTGTAGAGGTATGGGGGATGTCTGGTGTGATAAAAATTGCATTACATTGGTCTTCTCCACATTAACTTTAAGATTATTAGCCTCGAGCCAGGATATTACATTTTCAAGAGCTGTATTAACATGCTTTTGAAACGTGTCTTTGCTTTGAGATTTGACAAGAACAGTGGTATCGTCCGCAAACAGAAAACATTGATTTGTCATAGCATTAGGTAGGTCATTTATGTACAGCAAAAATAATAACGGCCCAAGAACACTGCCCTGGGGGACACCAGAAGAATTTTCTAGCAAATGGGATCTATAGCAAACCTTGGTGAAAATATTTTTCGAGTTTAACCCAGAATTTGCTGACACTTTCGTTATTTCTACACACTGAGTTCGCTTTCTTAAATAGCATTCTATCCAAGAGTGAGCCTGACCTCTGATTCCATATTTCTCTAGTTTTAATAACAATCTATCATGGTCAACAAAATCAAACGCTTTGCTCATATCCAGGAATATAGAAACAATTGGATTTTTATCGTTTAAGCTCTCAGTAATATATTTTACCAGATGAAAACAAGCAAGTGAAGTAGATGAATGTTTCCGGAAGCCAAATTGGTTAGGATGAATGATGTCATGTTTATTTAAAAACATATTAATTCTGGGTAACATAGCTTTTTCAAATACTTTAGAGAAGACCATTGGTACAGCTACTGGCCGGTAATTATTTAAATCAGTCTTATCTCCTTTTTTATACAAGGGCTTAACAACAGAAATTTTAAGCTTTTCAGGAAATACACCTTGTGTAAATGAAAGGTTGATGATATAACTCAATGGCTTACATATACAACTAGCACAAGATTTTATTATTTTTGTGGGAATGCCATCATAACCAACAGCTTTACTATTTTTAAGGCTCATCAAAATATTAAATGTCTCTTTCTCGTCAATAGGTTTTAGAAAAATAGTACATGGGTTATTGGGTAATTTAACGAGATGTTGTATTTTATTGATATTATTAGAACATGTCAGATTAACAAAATAGGAATTAAATTTATTGGAAATGTCTTGTGGATCAGAAAATGTCAGATTATTGTGTTTTATTTCATTAATGTCATTGTTAGAAATAGCATTTGTTAAGGTGTTTGATATAGTTTTCCATGTTGCAAGACACTTATTTTTACTATTTTTTATAAAATTTAAATTATTATTTCTTTTAGCCGTATGCATACATTTTCTTAACACTCTCTTGTATTTATTTAGCCTTATTTTATTTATGTTTTTGTTTTTAGCCTGTAATTTATAAGCCAGAAAAAGTCTATGCTTAGTTTTGATAGATCTCTTTAATCCCTTCGTTATCCATTTATTGTTTGTGGGTCGATTGTTTATTTTTACCTTAATTAGAGGAAAACATAAATTATGAAATAAATGGAAAGTGTCAAAAAATCGATCAAAAGCATCATTTAGTGTATCACAAGTGTATACGTCTGAAAATGATAACGAAGATATGCATTCGCAGAATTTTTTCATATTATCGAGGCTGTAATCCCGCCTGTAATCAAACCATGATAAGTGGTTTTCTACTTTTTCTTTAACTTTAAATGAGATACTTTGAGCAGTTTCATGGTCGGCTAAGTTAAGGCAGTAAGTTTGAGTTTTCACTGTCTTAATATTGCTCGCAATTTGGTCTAAACAAGATGTTCCCCTGGTTGGTACAGTTATGTGAGGCTCCAAGTTATAATTGTGCAAAATCGTCAATAGGTCTTTGCTTAATGAGTCATCTTTTAGTATAATTATCTATATTCCAGTCCCCGCAAAGTATTATAGATTTTTTTTTAAACTTATTACTTAAATAAAACAAAAGTTTGTCAAGTTGAAGCAGAAAGATTGCAACACGTGATTTTGTTCGCACTGGTATTCTATAAATAGTCACTACAATAATATTTAATTCAATAAAAAATGTTCCACAGCACTCAAAATAATTAGTAATTGCAATTTGTTTACAATATTCTATACATTGGGTTCTATATCTTTTTTTGACCAAAATACAAGTGCCTCCTCGTGATTTGGGTCTGCAAAATGTAGCAGCAAGATTATAATTGTTTAACTTTATATTATTCTCGGAACCTATCTTAACAAATGTCTCACTGAAACAAAGTACATCTATCTCATCATGCTTCTCAATCAATGTATTACATGTTAGTTCAAACAAATCAAGTTTATTACAAAGGCCTGCAATATTTTGGTGCAAGAGATTAAAGTCACCAGATGTCAAATTAATACAAGAATTATTCACGAAAAAATTTATCTTCAGTCTGTGTACCTTGATTTTTTGTCGTCCTATTTTTGATAATTGAATTTATGTTCTTACAATTAAGTTTTATAATGTCAAGTACAAAAGACCTACACGTGTCCACTTTGCGCAGATTAAAATTCCAAGAATTACAAAATGTTTGAGAAAAATGCATGTGGTCAGTATTATTGCTAATTATCTCTAACATTTCATTTAATTTATATGTATTAAAATGTTTACTATTACATATTCTACCAAATAATACATTTGTTTCTGTAACTACATTTAAAAAGTAAAACAGAGCTGATTGAAAATGTATCAAGTTTTTATCATGTGAGCCAGCTAATACTATAATATAATCCCTTTTCGTCAGTTGTTTACATTCTGAAACGGAGCTAAAGAGAATTTGCTGAAGTGAAGCCATCGGTTTTATCACTGAAGTTACGATATAGTCATCTCCTAATTTCTTTTCTAAAATGTTACGAAGATCCCTCCCAGATTCGTCTGCCAGAAGAAAAATTTTACGTTTAGGATATTGGTGTGATTTACCGTCGAAGTGTTGTTTTGTGTCCAAATCTGTAGAGTTCAGTAAACTGGAGTGTGATTCTTCCTGATCGTTATGTATTATATTTGATAAGTCATTTTTTTCCAAATTGTCTTTATTTAACAACAAACATGTACCTAAATTGCTTACTCCTTGATAGAGCAGAAACACTATTAAAATTTCTTGCAACACTAGGTACTTGTCATTTATTAACAACATAAATGTACCTATATTAAAAAGAAAATATTTTTCACAAGTTTGTTCCTTTTTTTCTCCCCATATTCCATTAACTAATTTAAAAAGAAAAGACTGTTTTGTACTATATTGTAATTATTAAAAACTAGCTGTCTTCCCACGGCTACGCACGCGTTGTTTTTCGATTTTCCGTAGTATTTTTGAGTCGTCCCACGGGAATTCTTTAAAGTATAATAATGTAATACGATAATATTCTAAAGCCTGACCAGAAAAATTAAAAACCTGCTCTGGGGACGCCACATGTATATTTTTATGTTTATAGAAACAATTTCCGTTATAAAATTAGTTCCTTTGAAATTCTGCAATATGGCGAGGTATCTTATTTCTTTGGTCTTGCTTTACATAGCTTTACAATAAAATACATAGCAAATACTACTACAATTTGCAACATTTTTTAAATAATTGTCCAATAGGTATGCTGTTTATTTTCCTTTTCGGGAATTCCTAGGTTAAACATTTGGTATTCTGTGGTTAAACCAATAGTAACTTTATAGGTATTGTAACAGGAACTATTTATAGTTAGGCATGGAGTTATTGCGATAAAATTGAACTCTAAAACAATAATTGTGTTTCCTTCCTTATTCAGTATTTTGATTAGTAAGATTAAAACACACATTTTAATCCACATGTGATTTTACTAGTGTTAATGTAATAAAAAAAATTATATAGAGTGCCAAAGACGAACCTTCTTGTCTGAATAGGTCGAGCTTGAAAGAGGTTTAGAAATTCTTCATTCAAGGTAAGATACCTATTGAGTTTTGCTTGCTTGCTTTTCGTGTAGTTTTCGCAGTTAACCTATCTCACAAACACTGTCAGCAAGTACAAGTCATGTCATAATAGTAGGTATGGCTCGTGTAACGACTACATCCATAGACAGAAGTCGGCTTTACGTGCCTTCCGAAGCACGGAATCATCTTTTTTTTCGGACAATAGATGGTTGAGCCTGCAGCTTCTTAAACTGGGGAATGTCAAAGTGATGTTTGTTTGACAAGTGCTCGAACGGGATTCGAACCCTGAACCTGGGACGTGAGGCGAGTGTTATAGGTACCACTCGGCAAATGAAATCGGAGAGTGATATTATTTATTACAATATAGCAGTTTAATCTTGTTGTGCGTGCGATTTACTATGGCAATTGCTTGGGCTACGCTAAGTGGCGCCGCCATCCTTAAAATAATAATAACTCAGATTATTTCATACTTATAAGTAGGTACCTACTACGAAAATGGACGATCTCATTAGCGCCCATCTTGTCCTGTCGCCTGCACGCGAGAGGACTTGATGAAGGCTACTGACGACGCTATTCGTGTGGCTGGTTTTTGGGCCGAGACTGTCTGAGTTTGCTGTCGACTCGAAAAGAAGTACCTACTTGTTTAAATATTTTATATTTTTTTTAAGTTTGTTTCAGGGCCACTTTCTTCAGTGAAGATGCACCCTTGTTGCGGGTATATAGAGTTGAGGTTGGCCTCTCTTATTGTCGGCTATCTACAACTGGTAAATAACGTTTTCCACGTTTCGAGTCTCGTAATTTTTACTATACATACTTGTTATAATAACCCTACTGAGAGCGTCGATGGCCCAGTGGCTTGGCCGTTGTCTTCCATTTTTTTATTTCATACATACGTACGTACGATTATTATTCAACACTCTTACGATGAAGAAAACATCACCCTTCAGGTAACAATAGGTACCCGTACTCGCTCGCGGGCATAAACTAAAATCAAGACTAATAATCAGAGACGGAGCCCCTCAGGCGTCGTCTCCTTCACGATGTTTTTCCGTATCAACGCGCTAGGCCTAGGTTCGCGGCTCCCTTGAGTCGCCCCTCCCTAAAATGATCTCTTGACCATTGACTCTAACAAGAAGAAGATGACCCATAGCCCATAGGCTCTGATGGATAGGTGAAATGACTCCGCATACTATTAATTATCACTATTAATTATAAAACAAAGTCGCTTTCTCTGTCCCTATGTCCCTTAGTATGCTTAAATCTTTAAAACTACGCAACGGATTTAGATGCGGTTTTTTTTTAATAGATAGAGGGATTCGAGAGGAAGGTTTATATGTATAATACATGCATAGTATACTTAATGATAACCCACAATAACCATTTTCCCGTGCGGAGCCGGGGCGGGTCGCTAGTTGGGAAATAAACTTGTTAAAAAATAATATTTTTATAAATCTTTGATATTTTTACAGTTCGGCGATTTGGGCCTCATAGGCTACTCCATAGCAATGATACACCGCTACGTGAAGGCAGATAAGAATAAAAATGTGAAAGACGCTAAAGACATGACATTCTTCTTCATATTACTATTTTACACAGAGTTCATTTTACTTTTGTTCATTGGCGTTTATATTGTTGGCATTTATATGGTAAGATTATTTTCCTTTTTTGAAATTTAACTACGCTTGAGCATAAAATATAAAATTAGTTAACAGTAACAAAAACTACAATAAACGAAAGTATAAATTAATCTGCACATGTTCAATGTATTTTTATTAATTAAGAGATGCCAGTTTAATTATTATAATTATTTTGTAAATTGTGAAAGTTTCAAATAAACGTCTTTTTATTTTTATATTATTTTTAAATATTAGTGCTCTTTGTTGAAATATTGTTTTTATTATATTTCAGAATCACAAAGAGTACGTGAGAGCGTATCTGATCACACTAGTGATCTTCCTCGGTTTCGCAATCATCGCTGTTCTGTATTACGCTATAAGCGTTTTTCGTGCTGAAGTATTTTTTCCTGGAATCGTTGGGATTGGTGGGTCCATCTTCTTCGAGGGCCTGACACACTTTGACAGAAAAAGATAGTCTTATTGCGATTCATAAAAGAGGAAATAGAAAAGATGCATCATGTTTTGTCTCTATCACCGACCGAGCATTTTTTCATTGTCGGGTTATAGGCACACTTCATATCATATAGTATTTTAGGTTAATTTATGGTCGGGTTATAGGCACACTTCATAGATAGACTCAATGTATGTCTGTCTCTTACGCCCGGTCGCAAGGTGGCGAATCTATAACTACTATACTATATCTATGATCTTCTTTGAACCCCCGACGAAAAAGAGGGGTGTAAGCGACCTATTTCACTGGCGACAAAGACAAAGTCGTGCAAAAACGAACGGGACGCAGTTATGCGCTAGAGTGAGCGCGGTGTATTTGTATCTCATTTTAACGCATAACTGCGTCCCTTTTCGTTTTTGCACGACTTTGTCATCAGTGAAATAAGGCACTTATATTATAAGTTTGACGTGTGTGTGTGTCTGTCTGTCTGTGGCATCGTAGCTCCTAAACGGATGCGCCGATTTTGATAGTTTTTTTTGCAAGGTGTCACATTCAAGTGTTCATAATCTTAGAAATGATCCAAGGAAATATCTTCAGCCATTTGAAAATTATCAGCTCTTTTCTAGTTGTTGAAAGGATTAAGTAACGGTTTTGCGGTGGCGGCGGGGGATTTTAACTTTTTTTAATTGAATGTAAAGTATTGTTTTTAAATATTGGCGATATCATGGTGCGAATTTGCGAACCTACAAGTGCTACAGGCTGGGAAAGGGCGGGAATTGGGAAAATGACTGCGAGTTTATATGCAACTTGTAAATGTTACAGGCTGTAACATAGATTATACGCCCGCTTTTATTGTCACAAGCTTCATATAAACGGGGAAATCGTACCACAGCTCGCGTTTTCCCTGGCCTGTAGACCCTGGCTGGCACTAGGCGTCGAATAAACGTCCATATGAAGTCGAAAATAGAAAAAAATATATACGCGTCGAATTGAGAACCCTCCTTTTTTGAAGTCGGTTAAAAACTTATAGTTATTATTATTATTATTATTACCGAGCCACCGACGCTCTAATTTTTTAAGTTATACCCAGACTACATTTATTATTATAATATTTAATTTGCCTTTATTTTTCAGTGCTATTAATCTACTTCTTTTTGGTCATCATGAGCTACTACCGAGAAATGGATCGGCGTGATGTAAGAACATCTTATCTTCTTCTATTTATCTAAGAGGGTTATAATAAGGTCATTGACTTTCGAGTAGCTAAGGGCGTTTCGATGTTTGGCGGAAGTTTTTAATATATAAAGCGATGATATAAAGCCTGATCAAAGAAATAAGAAGCCTCGCCATATTGCGGAATTTCAATGAAACTAATTTTATAAGCTCAATGTTGCCATAGTCGTAAAAATAAAAATATACATGTGGCGCCCCCGGAGCAGGCTTCTTATTTCTTTAGTTAGGGTTTTTACTTGCCATCGTTAATCCTAGTGTCAGAATTATTTTTAAAACCTAATTATTGAGCTTAGTTAGAGCAACGCGAGCCTTCCCCTTCCGTAGAAGGCCGGCGTTGCTCTACGTTATTCAGCCACTTAGCTTGTATTACGTGATTTTTTTTGACAATGCCTCACCACTCAGCTCACCGGGTCTCGATCCTGGAACCGAGAATATTGTGAAGCGATTATTTTACAACTCGACTACTACGGTACGGAGATTGTTGGGACACCGCACGGTTGAATCGCTATTTTAGTATTTTTAATATTGATGGTATATTTTTTGGTTTCAGTCTGAACTGGTGGAAACTGACAGTAACAGCAATGCATAAAAAAAGGAAGGATACCTACTTTAAAAACGACTAAAATGTATGAGATACCATGGCGTATTTCTGATAATGGAATACGATACAATGGCACATAAAGTTGTTTGTTTCTTAGTAATCCGGACAAAAGGTCATTGACGCCTGCATACAAAGCGCACTTTTTTTTAATATCATTGTATATGTAGCTAATTACATTTATTTGAGCTGTTAAAATTATCTAATTTTTAATTTATATAATTAGTTAGTTTTTTTATTTATTAATTTTTATATTTATACTAACTACACCTTGAGAGTATAAATAGAAAATTTTCTGGGTCCCATCAAATAATATTAATAAAACTTTCAGATGTTTTTGTTATTGACTTTCATTATTGCTGCCTTTGATTATATACATCTCCTGCTGCATTTGATCATAAACTACAATCAGAATGCTGCTTTTGTTTCGATCGCAGACGCCATTTTGACGCATGATCAACGAGCGCTTGTGATTGGTCGAAATTTGTACACGTTGCTGTTTTTGAAAATCACCGTACGCAGATTGCAGTTTTTGATGCCAATGTTAGTTTTTCTATCCTAAATTTTGATAGAAAATTGCTGTTTTTGATACGATGTGACTAAATAAGTACAAATTATTTTGACCTGACAGTGTTGCGATAGCCATACTCATTCTGCTTAATTTGACTCAGATTGCTGTTTTTGATTCTATACGATTCCAATATAAACTTTTCATATAAACTTCAGTCACGTGCAAATTGAATTTTGAAGGTTTTGAGATTCTCCAACCTAGGGTTCTTAGGAAAAGTTGTTCAGTTTCACGAGTACTAACCACTATGTTGCGGATAAACAACCAGTGTTATGTTCTAGCAAATAAATATAAATAACTTTTACGTAAGGCGCGCATCAAACAATGTTTTTGCTCAACCAAGGTTCATATAAAACTACCAAAAAGAAAAGAATCGAATAATCTTACAAATTATTTTATTTCATTCGCTTACAGTCAATCATACATTCGTCTTAACATACATTAATATTAGAGGCACCCTAGAGGTAGTAAACTTCGAACGAGGGTCGGCGTTCACTTTTGACAGCTTTAAGACTGAAATAACAAAACTGAGACATTCACATTAGCAAGTAAATTATTTCATGCAAAAATACATGAAGCTAAAATGTTGACTACTCCTGTAGGCCTACTATGTAAAGCCTGACCAAAGAAATAAGAAACCTCGTCATATTGCGGAATTTCAATGGAACTAATTTTATAAGGGAAATTGTTGCCACAGTCGTAAAAATATACACGTGGAGCCCCCAGAGCAGGTTTCTTATTTCTTTGGTCAGGCTTTAAGTAGCGACAGGCTCGAGAAGCTGTCAAACGCGACATAGTTACATTAGAGCCATAGTAGTTCTGAGTGCCAAGTGCGAGTTTTTTACTCACGAAACGCGCTCGATAACTACAACGTAAACGAGCATTTAGTATGGAGAAATTTTAGTTCAGCGAACTGTCCACAGATGGCGTAGTTTCAATTCCATACAAAATTGCGTTTACGCTCTCGCTATCGAGCGCGTTTACTTTGGTTGCAAAACTCGCACTCGGCACTCTGTCCTGGAATGTGTTGTTGTTTTTCAAATGGAAAGGCAAAGCCTCTTAACTTTACAGCCTAATTATATTTCTGTATCTAGCTTGGTAAAATAATCATTTTAAGTTTCATTTCTCGTCAATTTACAAAAATACGTCTACAGTTTATCGCAATTCATCATCATATTGGTGATTGGCGAGGTTGTTTTCGGTAAAGCCTGACCAAAGAAATAAGAAACCTGCTCTGGGGGCGCCACGTGTATATTTTTACGAAAATGGCAACAATTTCCCTAATAAAATTAGTTCCATTGAAATTCCGCAATATGGCGAGGTTACTTATTTCTTTCTTTTTTTTTAGTTTCTTTTTCCCTTATGGGAAAGGCAAAGGGATCTAAGCCCATACAGCCTAGTCTTTAGTAGTTTCTTGCATTATCCAAGTTTAATGTTTTTATCTTCAGTCATTATTTCTTCAGTTTCATTCATTTCGTCGTCTTTAGTCATTTCTTGCATCCATGTTAAACGTCTTCAGTAGTTTCACCTCTTGTTACGGGATCATTGAAATGCAAGGGTGGTTCTTACATTCCAATGATACTGAAGTTTAACGCGGGGTATCAAACCAGAAACAGCTAACCACTCATTATTTTTCACTTTCATTGAATAGTTCTTCTTTAATGACACATTATCGCACTAATTCCACCATAACACCACAATTACTATGAAAAACTAATTCTAAAAAGGACGAAACAATGAACCCGCCATTTCCTCTCGATTCCCGCGAAAAACCCCCGGTTTCTTATTTCTTTGGTCGGGCTTTAATTACATTTCCTTGCGATTCCCGCGCAAAACATAATTTCTTTATAAGTTTGAAAACACTGAGCCATACAGCCTCATCTGAAGTTGGCAACTATATCATCATAAAAATATCTTTCAACCTCATTATTGAAAGTATTCAGTTAAAATAGTGGGAATAAACTAGTCTATTTACCTTACAAAGGTTCAAAAAGTCGATACCAAATGCTACGAATACCAAACGTAAACATAGCACGAAACAAACTTTACAAAGCTGCAAAAGCCTTCCTCATAAACGCTCACGCCGACCCACCAACAAAAAACGTATTTCCGTCAAGAAAATCTTATTATTAACACTTATATCTATTAAAAGCCTATCTCACGCCTTCTTGGGCGGTGGTCTGAACACGCCTACTACCACGGCGTGGTCTCTCTCGTAAGGTTCTAACGTTAGTTGTTCTTGTGGTTTCAACTTGTCAGCTTGTAGTTTCTTTACTTCAGCAGCGAACACTGCTTCGGGCTGAGCGGTGGAGTCTATACAGGAAGCCTGGAACGTTTGAAATTGTTGAGGTTAGTTTTGGTGTCAATTTTGAATGTGCTGTGGTTATTGATGTGTAAACCTCAGTGAGAGAGTTCAATTCTTTCAACATGAAAGATTTAGTCGTTTTGTTTCATCATAGGTAGGTTTATTTCAAGATTTTGAAACTATTTTCAGACTAGACTAGCTTTCGTCCCATTAAGATTTCGGGTTTTAATACCCGTGGGACATGTTGAATCACTTGATTGTCTGAAATTAATATTCTGTGCTTTGGAAAGCACGTATCGCTGTCGGTCCCGTAAATTATCTACGGACGTAATTACGTCATCGGGTGAAGGAGACGATGCCTGAGGGGCAAAAAAAATTCATTGCCATGCCTTGCCTTGGCTAGATGTTTCATTTCCGTGACTTGATGTTTTCATCGCCATGGTATGATTAGGCAAAGAAAACATCTTTCGTAGCACAGTTTTTTCATTGCCATGGACACTTGATTCATTGCAGTGGACACTTGATTCATTGCCGTGCACGCATGTCTTGTCTCATCGCCGTAGCACGAAATTTTTAATCTTGTATATCTCGTTAATTTTTTAAGTTATCTGCTAGACATGGTCTAAGAAAACAAGGTCTAACTATTAGACCACATGACTGACATAAACCTACGTCATTTTGCGCTGTTCACCCTTGTCGAATGCGTGTTAATAGACAACTCACACAACAAGGTCTAACGGTTAGACCTTGTTTTCTTAGACCATGTCTGCTAGATATTAACCAAGAGTACATAAATTTTCAAAAGCTTTAATAAACGCGGACTTGTTTTGAAAAAAGAAATAAACCTAAGATAAGGAATTGAAGATTTTAGGTGACCTGTTGAAATTCACTCAAAAACCCCGCTACTGACCTTGATGGATATGACGAAGTGTCCCCCGTTCTTGAGGAAGTGCTGCGCGTTGAGCGCCACGATGCGCGCCTGGTCCGGCTGCGCCACGTCCGCGAAGATCGTGTCCACCATGCCCACCAGCATCCTGCATCATACAGTATACAGGGGAGGTTACTACCACACTTGTATACGATAGGTAACAACTTGTTGCTCTTGTGTGCTCAGAGAGAGAGTTCAAATTTGCCTCAACATGAAACATTTAGTTGGTAGAAATCATCATGTGCATTTGTCTATCAATACAAAATACAAGGTATTATTGCGGCGCGCCACATACTACGTCATTAGAAGAGCGACCAACTCGAAGTTAAGACCTGAAACGCAGAGTTTTCGCAAGACATTGAACAAATACAAGTTCCAACGAAGTACAGTTGGACCGCGGTCCCCGGGCTCACCACCATGCCCACCAATATCCTGCAGTATACCACTGGGGGAGGTTACTACCACACTTGTATACGATTGGTAATTAACTGTAGCTCTTGTGTGCTCAGAGAGAGAGTTCAAATTTGCCTCAACATGAAACATTTAGTTGGTAGAAATCATTTTTTTTTTTTTTTTTTTTTTTTTTTTTTTTTGACGCGACATATTGACAGAACTACTATGGCTCTAATGTCACTATGTCGCGTTTGACAGCTTCCCGAGCTTGTCGTTTCTTACGTAGTAAGCCTGCAGGGTTTGTGAGGTAGGTTAACATCGAAACCCACACTATAGGTGAATACAAAATACAAGGTACCATGAGGTCGCAACTCCACTGCGTACACCAAACCCTCCTAACATCACTACTATAGGTCACAGCAGCAGTATAGGTGATATAGCGCACCTGTACTTGAGGGGATGCCTCGCGTCCTCGATGATGGGGATGATGTTGGTCCGCTTCTTGGCCACGTTATGAGGTCGCAACTCCACTGCGTACACCAAACCCTCCTAACATCACTACTATAGGTCACAGCAGCAGTATAGGTGATATAGCGCACCTGTACTTGAGGGGATGCCTCGCGTCCTCGATGATGGGGATGATGTTGGTCCGCTTCTTGGCCACGTTATGAGGTCGCAACTCCACTGCGTACACCAAACCCTCCTAACATCACTACTATAGGTCACAGCAGCAGTATAGGTGATATAGCGCACCTGTACTTGAGGGGATGCCTCGCGTCCTCGATGATGGGGATGATGTTGGTCCGCTTCTTGGCCACGTTATGAGGTCGCAACTCCACTGCGTACACCAAACCCTCCTAACATCACTACTATAGGTCACAGCAGCAGTATAGGTGATATAGCGCACCTGTACTTGAGGGGATGCCTCGCGTCCTCGATGATGGGGATGATGTTGGTCCGCTTCTTGGCCACGTTATGAGGTCGCAACTCCACTGCGTACACCAAACCCTCCTAACATCACTACTATAGGTCACAGCAGCAGTATAGGTGATATAGCGCACCTGTACTTGAGGGGATGCCTCGCGTCCTCGATGATGGGGATGATGTTGGTCCGCTTCTTGGCCACGTTATGAGGTCGCAACTCCACTGCGTACACCAAACCCTCCTAACATCACTACTATAGGTCACAGCAGCAGTATAGGTGATATAGCGCACCTGTACTTGAGGGGATGCCTCGCGTCCTCGATGATGGGGATGATGTTGGTCCGCTTCTTGGCCACGTTGATGAGGTCGCGCCCGGAGCGGTGAGAGAACTCCACTGCGTACACCAATCCCTCCTGACAAACATCACTACCATTATAAATTATATCGTACTAATATAAACGCGAAAGTTTGTAAATATGGATGTATGTTTGTTAGTCAAAGATTACACGCTCAGTCTGGTCCATGGTCTAAAAAACAAGGTCTAACCGTTAGACCACGTGACTGACACAATCCTACGTCATTTTGCGCTGTTCATAAGAATGAATTCATCCTTGTCGAATGCGTGTAATAGACAAGGGTCTTGTCGCGACGAACGCGAAATTGGCAGAATTTGTCCATGTTGGACCAATCCGTTGGCCAACTGCAATAATGTTTTTAATATTGGCAACACAAGGATTATTTTAAGGTTGGGTAGTTTTTGTTTACTAACAGAGCGGCCATACTGGTTGGGTCGATGATGATTGGCTACAGCAGAAGCCATATTGGAATTGTGATTCGCTTCTGATTGGTTGATGTCTTTGAGTGGTAGGGGTTGTTTGTTTCCCGCCAAAAAGGTCGTGTTAGGTCAAATGTGGTTCGCTGTCGTTCAGTCTTGTGTCAGTGGCCGGAGAAGCAAGAAGTTCTATGTCGCGTGGCGGCAGACTCTGGAGCAGCGGTGGAACTCTGGGAATATAAAGCTAAGTAGTCTTGATGTGTTTCGAGCTCTTAGAGATGTCCATGTATATATAATATATTTGTCATGTTTAACTGTGCCACGTGTTTGTGCTACCTGAGACATTGACCTGACTATGTATGACTTCCCCACAGACTGTTTACTTGGACTGACTTGCTATCTGAACTGTTTAACTTATGATATGTGGCCTCCCAATTGGTATCGTGTATGATAAATGTATCATACTGTGAAATGTGATGTAGAGAGGTTGTGATATGTGATGTAGAGAGGTGGTTATATGTTGTATCGGTGGTCGCGCCACCTGGAGGCCACTTGTGGGGGAGTCCGAGTGTGCAATTCTCCCGACTGAGGTCTGGGACATAGGAGCTGGCGCCGGCACAGAATACCAAATAGTAGTACCTACAGAAGCTGCACTAGGCGACATAATTCAAATAAATTGCAACCCTAGTTCCGTTATAATAAAGTGCAATTCAGATCGCACGGCGCTAGGCGAAAAGACGAAGTTGCTGCATCTCTTTCTCTCGCGTATTGCGCCACTCTACTAACACCTTTAGGGCTGTCGTCTTTGAGGAAATAAAACATCTTATTTATTAACCTATAAGGTACCTACCCTTTACTAGTAATAGTATTAGTATATAATAAGCTCGATCGCCAGGGTTGTCAGTAAGTAAAATAAATACCTGTAATATATTATATTAAAATATATACCTAGTTTCCTAAATCTCGGAATAAAATGTAAACATTCTTCCCTTTTTTAGTGAACAGTCATGTAATATAGTCACGAGTCGCCTCTGTATATAATAGTTACACCTAATTATAAAAAAATAACTCATAAAAACTGTATAATAACTCAACGGTGTAGGTAAATAAACAAAATAAGTAACAGTATTCCTTACCATCTTTCAGTATCTTTGGGTAAAGTGAAAAAAGATAACTTTAAATCCTTTTGTTTATTGCGACAGCCGTCCACGCAACAGTTATTTCGATTATAATTTACGATTCTCCATTATCACTATTTATAAATGTAACGGAGAGAAAATAATAATGTAGTAGTACTACGCAACCATGCGTCGTCGCGTCGTCGCGGCGTTGTTGTCGTCGTCGTCGGGTAGCGTGTGATCTCCAGCGCGGCGCGGCCCCGGCTGATTTGTACGTTCAACGTACAGCGCGCTGTAGGTACGGATCGCGGTAGGTATAGGCGAGTGACGGAGGCCTGGCGCCGGCAACGCCTGGCGGTCTAACGTCTTCGGACGTTAGCGGGGCGTAATAGAGGAATGTGGTGTTCTAATTGCGGAAGGACATTCCTACTCAAAATTACTCTCATCATTTATCTGGACTTGTGACGAAATTGCTATCATCATTTATCTGGCCTTACAGTTGACCTAGGTGGCCCTTGTGGAACTGGTCCGGGATGGGGAACGATAAGTCAGTTGGTAAGCCATGTATGACTACTACTAATACTGTCGCGACGACTACCTGACAATACTGTTGACTATAGACACACTGTCGAGTGTATGACTGACCATGACTATACAACCTTTATGATATCTATCATCATCATCATCATTTCAGCCGAAAGACGTCCACTGCTGGACAAAGGCCTCCCCCAAAGATCTCCACGACGATCGGTCCTGCGCTGCCCGCATCCAGCGGCTTCCCGCGACCCTCACCAGATCGTCGGTCCACCTTGTGGGGGGCCTGCCCACGCTACGTCTTCCGGCGCGCGGTCGCCATTCGAGAACCTTTTTGCCCCAACGGCCGTCGGTTCTACGCGCAATGTGCCCAGCCCACTGCCACTTAAGCTTAGCGATTTTTCGGGCTATGTCGGTGACTCTGGTTCGCCTACGGATCTCATCATTTCTGATTCGATCACGCAAGGAAACTCCAAGCATAGCCCTCTCCATCGCTCTTTGGGTGACTTTAAGCCTTCTTATGAGGCCCATTGTAAGCGACCACGTCTCGGATCCATAAGTCATCACTGGCAACACACATTGGTCAAAGACTTTTGACTTGAGACACTGCGGTATTTGGGACGAAAAGATATTGCGCAGCTTCCCGAACGCTGCCCAGCCGAGTTGGATTCGACGATTGACCTCCTTCTCGAAGTTGGATCTACCTAATTGGACTGTTTGTCCCAGGTAGACGTAATGATCCACAACTTCGAGAGATGAGTCCCCAACTTTTATTGGAGTGGGTACTACATGGGAGTTCGACATGACTTTTGTCTTCTCCATGTTCATCTTAAGACCCACTTGTTGGGAGACTCTGTTAAGGTCATCGAGCATTGTGCCGAGGTCCTCCAAGGTCTCAGCCATGACTACGATATCATCGGCAAACCGAAGGTGAGAGATGTACTCGCCATTGATATTGATGCCATGTCCTTCCCAGTTCAGAAGCTTAAAGACATCCTCCATTGCAGCGGTGAACAGTTTCGGAGAAATAACGTCTCCCTGTCTCACACCCCGCTGCAGTTGGATTGGTCTGGAGTTCTGATCCTGGAGCCGGACAGACATGGTGGCGTTCTCATACAAACACTTGAGCACCTCAATATATCGGTAGTCGATTTGGCACCTCTGAAGAGACCGCAGCACTGCCCAAGTCTCAATCGAATCGAAGGCCTTCTCATAGTCCACGAACGCTAAGCATAGTGGCTGGTTATACTCCTCAGTCTTCTGTATAACCTGCCGCAGCGTGTGGATGTGGTCTATGGTACTAAAGCCCTTTCGGAAACCGGCTTGTTCGGGAGGCTGGAAGTCGTCGAACCTGCGCGCGAGACGATTCGTGATGACTCTCGAAAACAATTTGTAGATATGGCTCAGAAGCGAGATGGGTCTGTAGTTCTTCAAAAGGGTTTTATCACCCTTTTTAAAGAAGAGGACCACCACGCTTCTAAGCCACGCCTGCGGCGTTGTACCTTCGAGGATGACGGAATTGAACAGTTTCTGAAGGGCTTTCAAGACCGGTGTACCACCTGCCTTCAGAAGCTCAGCAGTTATTCCGTCATCACCCGGTGCCTTATTGTTCTTTAACTGTTTGAGAGCCATCCTAATCTCGTCGAAGACAGTCACAGTCAAGACAGTCACACACGTCAGCCTGCTGACGTCCGGGATGTCTTCGGTGTAGTGTCGGGTTAGCCTAGCTCTGGGGTCAGTTGCAGCTTGGCTGACAGGTGTCCGTGTTGTCGTGTACAGCTGTCCATAGAACCCCTCGATTTCCTCCAGTAACTCAGGCTTAGATGACACGGTTCTACCGTCCGAAGTCTTCAGCTTCGTCAGTTGGCTTTGCCCCATAGACAGATCTCTTGCGAACACTTTAGAGCCTTTGTTACGCTCAATGGCCTCCTTAATACGATCTGTATTAAATTGGCGAATGTCGCGGGTCAGAGACTTTGAGATCTGTCTATTGAGCCGCCGGTAGCAGGAAGCATCATCTGCGGACTGCAGAACCATTTTCCGTCTTTCTTCCATGAGCCTGAGCGTGGAATCTGAAATCTGATATCTATATGTACGTCTATTTATTCTCTAGCTATCACTTGTGAGTATGCATGGAAATCAGCTTATCATAATTCCACAGGTTGTGCAGTGATTCCTTGGTCTTGTGTCCTGCGTCTCATCTGGTTATCAAAACGTCAGCGGAGAGCGACAGTTGCAGTGCGGTCGGAGCTAGAGTTCTATCAGCGAAGCGAAAGGGAAGTCCGGCGGTCAAGGTAGGAAATTTCATATTGTTTATGGCCCGGAATTGTTTTTCGGCGAGCGGCTACTTCCCTGGATGACGTTTCGATTACGTCATATAGTACATATATTCAAGGAGACTATAGATACATGTACATACATAATATGTTTTATATTGCCCCAATGCGCGCTCGCCGACAGGTCTATTACACGCATTTTTTTTTAAATTGACCTATGCTTGTGTCGAAAAGGTACGACCAATCAAGCTTCACCGGAATTGGTCAATTACAACCATTCGACAAGGATGAATAGGCAAAATGACGTAGGCTCGTGTCAGTCACGTGGTCTAATGGTTAGAATGATTTAATTTGTAACCACATATTCAATAAAAAGACAAATACAAAAAATGTTTCCATGTTTTTCCTTAGGAACAAAAGATTCACAACTAGTGTTAGCCACTAGGATTTGGCTATATCTAGGTTTAGCCGATATAATATATACAAAAAAAATGTTTCCATGTTTTTCCCTAGGAACAAAAGATTCACAACTAGTGTTAGCCACTAGGATTTGGCTATATCTAGGTTTAGCCGATATAATATCGGCTAAAACTATGTGTTAATTCAATTAACCGATCGTTTTCGGCTACACATACTTAATTCTAGTTTTATCCAACCATCACAGGCTACACCTAGGTTCAGCCGCATTTCGGCTTTTAGCCGTAGCATATACAACAATAAAACTGTTTAAAGCCCGACTACAGAAATAAAAAACCTCGCCTTTTACAGAATTTCAATGGAACTAATTTTATAATGGAAATTGTTAGCATTAACAAAAATATGCATGTGGCGCCCCCAGAGCAGGTTTTTTATTTCTTTGATAGGCTATATAAGATTAAAATGTTGTAATAAAACTCACCGGTCCAACAACATCGGACACATGACTAACTGTGGTTCCGCTGGCCGCTCCCAGGTACAACACTCTACTCCCCGGAGGCATGTGTATCGCGTCCACTCCGCCCATTATAGCTGCAGCCAATTTAGATCTGACAACAGAGTACAATAAGGGTCAGTTTAGGATCAGACGAGGGGTGTCTGTTACGATGGAAGGTGTGATCAGAAGTGGGTATGTGGATATAGTCTTCACGATTAGGTCAGGTTAGAGGGACCACGATCATCATTGGAAATATGCCTTTAAAATTAAATGTACTTTAACAAACAAATATTCTTTATTGCACATAAAATAATTTACATATAAAAAATACGAAAATAAATTTGCGGCGAATGGCGACCTTATCGCGATTAAGCGATTTCTTTCAGGCAACCTTGTAATTTATAACTTTTTGAACAGATGACATACAAATGTTCTTACAATGTTCTTTTTTTTCGCTTCAATTTACGAGTATGTATTTTGTTTTTACTACTACAGCCAGTGACAGCAGTTTACTTTGACTAAAAGGTAGTTGTTACCATAATCCCCACGGTCGACTGGCCGGTTCGGGATCGCAGTTGTTACACAAGTCAATGTTAGTTATTTGTCTATAGCTGTATTTTCACTTGTGAAAACTACAACAACTGTAAACCGCGAACCGCCTCCCAAGCGTGGGGATTTATGGAAACACATTCAAGCCACAAGTGATGCCTTAGGCTGCTTTTCCACCAGAGCTGTGCGAGGTAGCTAAGCGGTGTGCGGGGAAAAAATCCACCAATAGAATCACACAGAATAGAATCCACAGAACATTTAAAAGAGGTTAGGGCGGCGCTGTGGGCGGGGCCGGCGCGCCAAGACTATGAGCAAACGCTCATACTCCACGCAAAGACGCGATCGCGCTGTCTAACTCACACATAGCTATAAAAATGTACATCGGTATGAGTGCATGCGTATGATTCGTTTCCATTTGAAATCGCGTGATTGAGCGGCGCTATGATTGGCTAGATTTGAAATTGCAAATATGTGCGAAAACTTCATCTTTATTGAAGTACAGATGTAGTGGAGGTGAAAGGTGGGGTGGAATCGGCGACACCGGATTTCATACGGACGGCGCATTATCGCCATTCTAACCTCTTTTAAATGTTCTGTGATAGAATCGCACACCGCTTAGCTACCTCGCACAGCTCTGGTGGAAAAGCAGCATTAATATGTTTTGTTTAGTTGAAGATATCTCGTGAATATAATAGCGAAAATAATTTTAAAGGCATTCATTTTATCAAACAAATTAGTAAATTATTAAATAATTACCTGAAGGGATTCCATACCCTGTATTCCACCTTTTCTCCATCAGTCTGAAAGAAAATATTGAAAATTTAGCTCTTTTTATCAAATAAGTAATTTAAAAATAAATGTGAATAATGATCAGAAGTGGGTATGTGGACATAGTCTTCACGAATAGGTCAGGTTAGAGGGACCACAATCATCACTTAAAAAAATAGAATGACACAAATATAGAAAAAAAATACACGAATATGTATACAAAACAAGGTTTAATTTGGTGATATAATTATAGAAAAATAATAATAAGAATACATTCATCAAAAAATTAAAGTTAATTGGCAACACCTATGAACATTCGACCAATCATGTCTTTTCATGTTGGCAATACAACCATAACAGGTTTATATGGCGAAATCATTAGTACAGATTTATTTATTTCCCATGGGGTCGTAACACTTTACCACATTTACCATGGTAAATAAATAGCATCGTTCCCCAAGATCCTATTTTATAATCTCAATAAACTTATCAATTTATTTAATCATTACTTTTTTGTGTCACATTTCATGGATCACTATAATCCCACACTAGAACACATACCTCAACAGATATTCTTTTTTCGCCATAAACTTCTGAACCAGGTACTAAATTCTTTGTAACTAACGCGTCTTCCTTCCCTCTCGCTATGAACACTCCTGGGTGCCTGCAAATCAACAGAATGTATCAGAATACAAAATAATATGATGCTAACTTCTAGAAATGTAAAGAAGATTGATCAGTAACATAAGTTGGCTTCAAGCATTCGCTTTCAGAAGAACGAAAGTTATGTTGTAATAGCATCATTTCAATATTTTAGTCACACACATTATCAAGACTGGCTGGTCAAATCTGCTTCTTATTTTAAGAAATGAAACAATATTTCGCTACAGTGTCCGGGCAACGTGATTTTGTACGCAGCTTTTTCACACGCACGATAGATCATGGTACCTTTGTCTCGCATTTATTCAAAATGGCGGAGGGAGGTAATCAAAACTAGTTGGTCCTATGAAGTGTTGTACTGTGCTGGCTATATATTTTTTTTTATATTAACATAAGTTATGTTTATATACCTGTGTGGTTCGATAATAACTGATTTGCCTCCCTTGAAGCCTCCGCCGCCCCTCCCCCCGCGCGGCGCCCCGCGACCTCTGCCTGGACAATTAAAATAAGTCTTAGACAACGAAAAACATAGAAACAACTATGTATATTGTACATATTTTTAGATTAATAGAAAACAACCAAAAACGTAAACCTTCCGGCAGGACTTGAACCCACGACCTTCGGCCTATACGCAGCCAACGTGCTTACCAACTACACCACGGAGGGCATAGTGACAGCGCCGAAATTCGTTCTTGCTTGTTTTCTATCAAACCATAACATCACTATCATTATAGGAGGTTTCCTATAATGATGGTGACGTTATAGTTGAAAATTACCAAAAACAGAGCGAGACGCAGTTATGCGTTAGAATACGATACAAATCACCGCGCTTACTCTACTAGCGCATAACCGCGTCTCGCTCTGTTTAGCAAACACAGCACGCGTGTGGAGCCGGCATTACAGAATGCCAATGTTCGTAAAATGCCACGACATAAATAAGAGCAATGATTGGATATTTCAAACTGGTAAGATAAGAGTATTAAAATAGTGTGCTTACCGCCTCCTCCCCTCCCTCCGAAGCCCCTGCCTCCCCCTCCCCCGCGCTTCTCAAACTTGCCCCCCCCTCCGCCGAACCCGCCCCGCCCGCCGCCGCCGCCTCTGCCTCCTCTATCACACACAAAACATATTTCCCATTATTTTTTATTCATAGATAAGGGTTACACGCTCAGTCTGGCGTTAGTTCAGTCCATCAGTCTGCTCAGAATAGCGACAGAATGACGAGAGAATTATCGTCTAACCAGTTGACTGACGGACTGATGGTTATATTACATACCAGGTGACAAGGGTTACATTACTGTGTTTCTCATCCATCATTCTGGCATCAGTCCAGACTGATTGACCAGACTGACGCCAGACTTTGATTTTATCTGCTATTTTTTATGAACTTACCTATCTCCACCTCGACCGCCTCTAAACCCGCCGCCACCTCGACCGCCTCTAAAGCCGCCGCCACCCCCGCGGCCCCCTCCGTTGAACTCTGTAAGATAAACACTTATTACAAGGACATAAGGATGCTATTTGTGTGCACTGTTTGGTGAATTTTGTCAGCAGTGGGTGTGTGGATATTGTCATCACGATTAGGTCGTGTTTAGAGGGACACAAATCATCATTTGGTATAATTGCTCTTTTAAGCCGCGATTAGACTACACAATTTGTAGGACACTTTTTCAGTTAGGTTCCTTAGTAAGGACAAGTGTAATTGCAGTAAGGCTCCGATAATTAGGACAATCAATTAGCCCTTTTGTCCTGAGCTCTCAGTGTGCCTTCTGGCATAGGCCTCCTCCAACGATTTCCATTGCTCTCTTGCGACTCTTCTCCAAAAAGGACCAGCTGTGAGTTATAGCTCATCCTCCCATCTCTTGTATGGCCTTCCTCTTTTTCTTTTGCCATCACTAGGGTACCAGTTGGTAAGGATTTTGCTCCACTTTTCTTCCGAGCTTCTTAGCATGTGGCCAGTCCATCTCCACTTCAGTTGGTCTATCTTGGAGAGTACGTCAGTGACACCAGTCTTTGATCTTATGTAACTGTTTTGTATTTTGTCCAACTTTTTTACACCTATCATGCTCCTTTCCATGGCTCTATGGCAGTGCGCGAGCATATCTCTATGTTGTTTAGAGAGGGACCACGTTTCACAGCCGTATGTTAAGCATGGGAGGATACAGGTGTTAAAGCCTTTCCTCTGACTGAGTCTCTGTCTAAGCTCAATGAAATGGTTTATAATTTCTTCTTTTCTTTCTTGCAGTGCACACTAAATAGAGCTTAGGAAATCATGGTCCATTTTCGCTTCACTTACATTTTTTATTTGACTAATACTGGAATATGGTTGGGGTGTCGCATATAATTATTATTGTGCATTTTGAACAATAGAATGTGATTTTTCAACTTTGATATTGATAGTTATTTAAACTACTAGACTCGACAAAAGAAGATCTCACTCAAAACATTGTTACCAACAGAGCAGAACAGAGATTTTCTCGCAGAGAATTAGGAATAAAACAGACAAAAGAGAAGCCTGGTCTCCTAAAAATTTTTCATCAAAACATTCAAAGCTTCTCCAGCAAGTGTCTAATTTTTGAATTATTTCTAGAAAAAAATAAATATGATATAGTATGCATAACCGAGCACTGGTTCTCAGAATGTAATATGTATATTAACTTTGATAATTATTGTGTTGCCAGTTCGTTCAGCCGAAGGCCTAATAAAAATCATGTCGTGGGTGGCGGATCCTTGATATTATTGCGTAAAGATATTAAATTTAAAAATCGTAAAGATATTATTGGACTTACGGTTGAGCGAAGTGTTGAGGTATCTTGTGTCGAGTTGAATAATCATATTATAGTGTGCGTATACAGGCCGCCATATAGTCAAAATTTTGACATTTTCGAAACTGTGTTGGAGGACATTTTGAAAATCACCTCCAACAGTACAAAACAAGTAATTGTATGTGGGGATTTTAATGTGGATATTTTAATTTCAGGCAACTTTACAGATAGAATATTGAGTTTATTTCGGTCATTTAAATTGGATTATGTTTTTCTTGAACCTACCAGAGTGACACCCACATCATCCACTTGTGTCGATAATTTTTTCTGTAGTTGTAATTACACCAGTAAGTCAATTTTAAATTCATTACCATCTGACCACTCAGGTCAAGAAGTAGTGTTCTCCGCTAATCGATCTACTGTAAAATTTGAAATAAAAACTAGACCGATTACTGCTGGTCGTGTGGAAAAATTCAATACCGTTTTGACTGAGAAATTGCCCAATATTGAATGTCTTTCTGATGATCCTAATGAATTATATACAAATTTCTTCACCGTTGTATTTGATGAGTATGATAGAATCTTTCAAGTTAAAAATAAAATCATTGGCACGTCTTTCAAATTTAGTGATTGGGCAACAATTGGTATAAGGAAAAGCAGAGACAAATTGTTTGAGCTGTACGAAATAAAAAGCTACACTAATAGTGACACATTTAAAGATTATGTTAGGGATTATTCAAAAACTTTCAAAAAGGTCTGCTTAGTCGCTAAAGCCAATTATATAAGTAATAAGATTAAAAGTGCGGACGATAAAATAAAGGCAGTTTGGAAAATTATAAATAACGAAACTGGAAAAATGAAACAACGCGATAATGATATTGTTCTAAATTCAGTCAAGGGACCTGTTGCTACTAACATAGAAGTAGCCCAAGAATTTGAGAACTTTTTTTCTAATATTCCAATAAAAACGACAGAACTTCTTAATTCTTCACCTTTTGTCTCTGCTTCGATACTTGAAAAACACATAAAACCTTGTAAAGATGAATTTAAATTTAAACATGTAAATGTAAACACTGTTATCAAAGCTTTTAAAGAAATTAAAGTAAAAGGAACAGAAGATGTATGGGGAATGTCTGTTAAGGCTTGTAGTAAAGTAATTGACACACTGGCTCCATATCTCGCCGCCATCTTTAATACATGTGTTGATGAAGGGGTCTTCCCAGAATTAATGAAATATAGCAAAGTAATACCCTTGTTCAAAGCTGGAGATAAAAGTGATCCTAGTAATTTTAGACCTGTATCTATTTTACCAGTCCTAAGTAAAGTTTTTGAAAAGATTATACTCAACCAATTGCTGTCTCATTTTAATAAACATTGCCTATTTCATAAACAGCAATTTGGATTTACAAAAGGACGTTCTACCACCGACGCAGGTGTTGCGCTCATAAAGCATGTCTTTGACGCATGGGAGGATTCTTGCGATTGCATAGGTGTCTTCTGTGACCTTTCAAAAGCATTTGATTGTGTTCAACATGAAACCCTATTGCTTAAATTAAAACATTATGGGGTCAAAAACAATGCACTTAAACTAGTTCAGTCCTATTTAGAAGGCAGGATTCAAAAGGTACAAATAAATGAAATAAAATCAAAGGGGTGTTTAGTTACAATGGGTGTGCCGCAAGGTTCTATATTAGGACCTTTCTTATTCTTAGTTTATATTAATGATTTGCCATGTGTTGTACATAATCTGTCAAACATTGTTTTATTCGCGGATGACACTTCTCTTATTTTTAAACTAAACCGAAGATCACCTCAGTATAATGAGTTAAATAGCACTCTTCAACAGGTTCATAACTGGTTTACTGCTAACAACCTGGTATTAAACGCAAAGAAGACTAAATGCATTAAATTTACCTTACCAAATGTAAATAGCTGTAGGGGTGACATTGTGTTAAATAGTGAGCGGCTTGATCTGGTAGACAGTACAGTCTTCTTGGGTATAACTATTGACGCCAAACTGCAATGGAGTCCTCATATATCTTCTCTGTCGGGGAGGCTTAGCTCGGCTGCGTATGCAGTGAGAAAAATAAGACAGTTAACAGACATAGCAACAGCTAGGTTAGTTTATTTCAGTTACTTTCATAGTATAATGTCTTATGGTATCTTGATGTGGGGCAGGGCATCCGATATTAACACAGTTTTTATTTTGCAGAAAAGAGCCATTAGGGCAATATACCAACTTCGCTGTCGGGAATCACTTAGAGAACTGTTTAAAGAAATAGACATCTTGACAGTTCCGTGCCAATATATTTATGCAAATATTATGTACGTTAGGAAAAATATCCACGAATTTAAAAAGAATTCTGATATTCACAAACGTAATACTAGAAATGGAAATAAACTAGCTCGTGATAACTATAGATTGGCTAAAGTCAGTACTTCTTTCGTGGGGCTCTGTGTACGCTACTATAATAAAATACCTGATGATATTGTAAATCTTCCAGAAAAAAGGTTTAAATGCCACGTGAAACGGCATCTATGTAAGAATGCGTACTATGGATTGGATGAATATTTGAATGATAAGAAAGCTTGGTGTGTAGAGACTTCAGCTCGACACGAGAAACGCTGTGCTTAATCTAAGGTAATATTATTACTAAAATTTGTTTGTAAAAACCTACGTAATTGTGCAACATTGTAGTGCGGTCGACTATGCAATTGGGAAGCCATTAATTAGATTGTCGTGATAACATCTGGCTGACTGAGTATTCATGCTCACTAAAGTGTCCTGACTTGCGGTGGCGTGTGGGCCGGGTCGTTGGGTTCCCTCTAATATGGTTGAGCCCGGCGATGGCTGTCCCATACGTCAAACCCGTGAACGTGGTGCTGCTTGGGGGGACTGGTCTGCTCTAGTCGATTGCCGATTGTTTTATTGTTTATATAGTTTAGTTTTTCTACTTTGACTGGTTGCCTTCCTTTAATTTCATATTTCGTCTGCACTCTTTGTTATATTAATCAAATTGTATAAAATAATAATTACCTATGTAAAAATATTTTGAAAAGATGCAACGCCTGTGGAGTTTCTTCCGGCGGGTTCTTCTCCACAGAAGACAGCCAAATTGTGAACCCGCCTCGACGTCAAAAAGTGATTTGTGAAATCTTACTTTGAATAAACACTATTTGACTTTGACTTTGACTTTGAAGTATGGCAAATAACATGCGTAAGACAACTCTTGCTAAATTTTACACGTGGTTTGCCAGGTTATGCGAATATATGGGAAATTAAGGTTAGCTTTGATAAATAAAATCTCAGCAAGGGGTCCCAAACTTTTTAAGATACTGGTTTCGCATTTATGGTTTACAGGGATCTCGTGAAATTCGTACTTACAGTAAAATATTTAGACAGTAGATTTCACATAGTTACCAACACACATGGAATTCCATTTCCAAAGTTAGTAGCAATAATAACCTCAAAACTGGCTTCACGGTAAAACGAGTTGTACAACTATACATAATCAAACTGAACATAAATAGCTTCTACTGTATAAACAAATGTAAAAGATATTGAGAGTGAAATTGTTAAAGCCGTAATTTTATATTTTATTAGACCAGAAAACTACACGCGGTGACCACACGTGTTTTGACAACTAAAATGTAGCATAATGAGATAATCTTACCTGGTTTGCCCATTATTCAATTCACAGACTTAATTTAACAAAAACCAAACAAATACTAGTTAAATTTACTAACGATACACATATAAAAACTTATTTTCTTTTAGAAACGACACCGTGCCATCGCGCCTCGCTCTTGCTGCCGCTACCGGCGGAAATGAAGCCATTTTGGATTAATTGAATGACGTTTAGAATAACAATGTTGCCATTTCAATAATAAAATACACCAGTGTTACTATTTTTTGTCATATTTCTACCTATTTAGTTAGACAAAAAGCAGGCAGAGCAGAAAGCTTTGTTTTAAAATTTAAATACGAAAAGAATACAATCGTACGTAAAGCTTGACCAAAAAAATAAAAATCTGCTTTGAGGGTGCCACTTGTATATTTAAAATTTGTTTTATTTTGTCTGAATAACATTTTTTTATTTGTAATTTATTTTTTGTTTTTGTTGTGTTGATGTAAATAGTGTTATTATTAAAAAATAAAAACCTACAGTTGTATTGTAATGAGTCATATATTTCTGGGTGAATTTCAAACTGCAGAGCTTAAATTATATTTACACTAAAAATTTGGGAGGGTAAGAGTTAAGATAATCTTGGTGTACAATGTCTATTAGTAAGTATGTTAAGTCATGTTATGAAAGTTCCATTGAAATTCCACAATATGGTGAGGTTTTTACGGGCTTTAAATATGACACTTGAATTTGTCATCATCATTTATGTCCATCTTGTAGAGAGAGGGCTTTTTTGGCCTCACGCCTTGCATTTTCCGTTCGATTCGATACATCTTGTTGGTGTGACAGCCACTTCCAGTAGGCCTACTATGTAAGTAGCGACAAGCTCGAGAAGCTGTCTGCGACATATTGACAGACCTACTATGGCTCTAATGTCACTATGTCGCGTTTGACAGCTTCTCGAGCCTGTCGCTACTTACATAGTCAGGCCTACAGATCGCCTCTCAGCGCTCCTCCCTCTGTCCGTGATGACGTGCTTGACGTGAACGGACAAGGTGATAATGGCCAATCGAGATTCAAGATAATATTATACGGGTAACCTTAGAGTATAAATAGAAAATTTTCTGGGAGGGATAGAGTACGCCTATCGAGTATGAACTGTAAGCACGGATAAGAACAGTCCGAATATCTTCAGCGCCTTCGTTTAGTATCAAATGGTTATCGGAGCTGATTATTTTTCCCGGTAAAAATAAGAAATTTAATAGGAGAACATTTTAAAATGTGCAGTGATAAGTTGCAAACATGACTCGAGGAAAAAATCCAAAAAGAAAAATGTTATTGATTTCACCGCCCATACAAAATCTGCCAAAATTTGCTTACGCTTGACATAAAGGCAGCGGAGCGATGCGCGTGCTCTATGTATATTTATTCTCTAAGCGGGTAACATGTAGGTACTGACTGTACACGATCGATAGCAATTGAAGTGTAGTAGTGTACTGATAATAAATTATGAGTGATGACCAATGATTGAAACAAACAGGGTGATCTCATTTTAATTTACTTCAAGTTCAAGTCCTGGTCGAGGAATAACAAGAGTCTTGAGATAACATTAGAAACTGTGTTAGACACACATTGGGCTCAATTCTGCCATGGCCGCTAAAATCTCTAAATTTAAGTTGTTGGTCTCTTTCACTTATATGGGAATCGAAAAGGATGGGGAGATGAATGAATTTAATTTTGAATGAATGATATTTAAAATAAGCAGTGTAGTGACAAATTCAGCTTAATTTAGTCGGTATGTTTTTAAATTCCTGCTAAATTACGCATGAAATCGATGTTTAACATGTCTAAATGTAGGATGGCAATCACCTGTCCCTTTTTCTTCCTAAGAACGTGAAAGAGACATTACAACTTAAATTTAGATATTTTAGGGGCCACGCAGAATTGAGCCCATTATTATGATTCAATGTATTCATTAATCAAATGGAAGATATAAGAGCTCGTAAATGTAATAAATAACGGTGCTTTTACGTGTTGCCTATTATTACTTATCTAACACTTCAGCGAATAAACAAGTAGAGTCATGATTTTTAAACTTTTCCTAATAACATTTTGTTCTCTAAAAATGTCTGCAGCTACCTTTGGAAATGTAACCTCAGAATTTAAATGGATAAATGAACCGCCAACATGGAGTGTAAAAAATAACGTTTTGGAAGTGGTAACAGGAAATTACACGGACTTTTGGCAAGAGACGTATTATAACTTTACACACAATACCGGACATATTTATGGAACTGAACTGAGAGATGATTTTACTATGACCGTAAGTTTTTAATTTTTTTTACAAATTGAAGTGTATGGGGGGTATTACAATTTTCGAAACGTTATGAGTTCTTTCATCATTTCACATAAATGTGCTCGCTAGGATACCCTATTCAAATTCAAGACTTGCTTGTCTTCGTCTTAAAATTATAGTAGGTACATTAATCCATTCAAATATTATATTGGACGGACAATAAAGATTCAGCTATAGTACGCGCGCAAGTTGTGTGCAGTCAGCGTTTCACTTAATTTTAAGTTACTAGCTAAAAGTAAGTTTTTTAAATAAAACTAATCAGTTTATAATCATACTCTCTGTTTCAACTAGTTACAAGAGCACATAAAGAAACTATATGCTACAAAGTTACACTTTATTATAATATAAGATATATCGAAAAAAGTAAGTAAACAAATGCATTCAACTAGCGCGCGTACTATAGTGATGACAAGTATCTATTGAATAGATAATAAGATGAGAGGTTATCACTAGCTCGGTGTTCACATTTACTGAAAATTGCAGAGTAGATTCACTATCGTCACTATCGTGTGGACTTCCCTAGATTCATGCAATATTTGTGAAGAAAATAGGGTAATCTCGAATAAAATCATCCGTATTGCAACACCGGAAATGGTTGGTAGTTCCAAAAAAATGGCGGTTCTTTTAAAACTTTTCACACGTTGAAATCACCTAACGAAATACAGATTTATCGCGCACACACACGCCTCGCCCGTTTAGCTCGCTTGGTGTGAGTGAATTCCTGATCTGAATTCCGGAACGTGTGCGCCAAGAATTGTTGCATGCAAACAAACATGACAATGTGTTCTAGATGGCACTGCTAAACACACCCACCCAGCTTTTCGAAGATTTTTACACTTAAGGGGCCTACAGATGATAAGTGGCGCTGCCACCCTTTAAAAAATACTAACTCGAAAAATAATCAATATTTTAAAAATCTAGAACGGCGAGGAACGAGACGGTTTTCAGCGGAAAACGGCCACTTTTCGCAATTTTTCAATCTATAGTTATTATTCGCTAGTAGTTACTAGCGAGATATCACTATCACTACATAGTATAAAATAAAGTCGCTTTCTCTGTCCCTATGTCCCTATGTCCCTATGTCCCTCCCTTTGTACGCTTAAATCTTTAAAACTACGCAACGGATTTTGATGCGGTTTTTTTTAATAGATAGAGTGATTCAAGAGGAAGGTTTATATGTATAATACATGCATAATATACTGAAGGATAACCCACAATAACCATTTTCCCGTGCGGAGCCGGGGCGGGTCGCTAGTAATAGATAAAGTTAATAGCTTCTTTAAAATATCTTACAGAACACCGCCCCGTTACTCGCCGCCGTTCTGGATTTAAGAAATATTGATTATAAATTATTTTTCGAGTTATTATTTTTTAAACGGCGGGGGCGCCACTTAGCTCCTGTAGGTCCCAAAAAGAAAACGTCTGATTTTAAGCTTTTATGTACTGCCGAAGCTTTTATTACAGAATTTGGCTTTTATTTTAGGCATGTATCGAAGCGGATTTCACGACTTTGTACGATCAAGCTGGCCTAATGATTTATGTGGACGAGAAACACTGGCTGAAAGCAGGCATCGAATACAACGACGGCCAGCCCATGATTGGAAGCGTGTTGACTAATCAAGTTTCTGACTGGGGCACAGGTTGTAAAGATTTATAATTAATTAAAGCCCGGCCAAAGAAATAAGAAACCTCGCCATATTGTGGAATTTCAATGGAACTATTTTTATAACGGAAGGAAATCGTTGCCATAGTCGTAAAAATATACACGTGGCGCCCCCAGAGCAGGTTTATTATTTCTTTGGTCAGGCTTTATTTAGTTTCATGGCCCAGTGACAAGTAGGTATATAAATTACATTTAAATAATCCAGATTGAAGCCTTGCAGCGTGCTTTCTAAAGCACAGAATCAACTTACTTTTATGCCGAGATGTAGATTTAACACGAGTGACTTTGCAGTGTCCCAAAGCACATCGCAAATCTAAACCCAGAAAAATAAAATCCTCGCCATTATTGCAGAATTTCAATGGAACTAATTTTATATAGAAGTTGTTGCCATAAACATAAAAACTTCATAAAAATATACCTACAAGTGGCGTCCCCAGAGCACGTTTTTTATTTTACTGGTCACGCTGTATCCTCTTTTTTGTTCTGTTTTTCTATTTTGATCTTGTTCCTCCATCCTACCAATATATACCTACGTTTCTTTTTAGGAATATATGCAGGAAATCCTCGGAAATTCTACCTCCGATTGTCAAAAGTAAAGAACGTAGTTGTCGTCAAATACTCTACCGATGACGTCACTTGGGTTCTGCTGAGGCTGTCTCCTTTTATTGCAAGCGACAAGTTCTTAGTGGGGCCTATGACTTGCACGCCCCAGAGATCCGGACTGCATGTAAAATTTGGTAATATAACGATTACTGAGCCTGCTGATGATATTTTACATGCCAATTAATCTGTTTAGATCAGCACAAGCCTGCTGGCTGCTAGTCTACGCTTTTTTTTAGCACGGAATTAAGTTTTTTTTTTTACTTTATGACTTTGGTTAACTTTGTGCCATAAAACTAAAATTATCAATTAAAACTAAAAGTTCACAAAGAATACATCTAGTGCCATATAAAAGAAAAAAAAAAAAAAACTAAAAGTTTATCTACTCCACAATAGATGGCGTTAGCTATCGAAACATTTCAACTACAGCATGTAAAGTATTGTAAAGTAAAATTTGTATTTCTTCATATTATATATAATTATTATTATCTATGTATAATATTAGTTAATAAAACTTTATTTGGTTAAATTAGAAAATTATTTATTTTCATCTGACATCTGCATAAAATGGTCATACATTTTGTAAAATGACATTATTGTCTTACAACACTTTTAAAGTTACAACAACTTGTGTTATTCGCATATTATGGAATGTACCATTTTTATTTACAATACAATGATGTATGTACAGAAGGCAGCACATACGATTGGGCAATCGCACTACGAAATTCACCCCAACCGCTACGGAATACCGGCGCGGCGGCGACGCTCTTATGGTCAACATGTCCAACCGCAAGTGTTGGCTACTGTACATTACATATTATGAGCAAGTTGACTTAAAGGCAAACGGAATATTACTACAATTTGACTTTGAAAGGAAAAGGACAAACGCATTATCAATATAATAATACCTATCCTTTAGACTCCCCTAGATATACGAGATCTATAATAATTAAACAAACTAATTAGGTATACATGAGTATCTATTCTAAACAAAACTTAACATTGAATAGGTTTCTACAACAAATACAGTCAATCGCACGTCAATAGCAATAAAATATTCAACGGAAGCACGACCAACTTGCCCGACTGTACCTCGATTGATTCTTTAAACTAATGCCGTTACTTAATAGAAAAAAAAACAATGGCCAAGCATAAGAATTATTATCACATTTTCATAAACACTCCTACTAAATAACTAAATAAGAATTAACCAAACATAGTTCAAATCTCGATATTTTCGATGCATTATTTTTTTCAATCTAATTTTACATATTTATGAATACTGTACTTTTAAGATGGGTCTTCCTTCATCTTCATAATAGGACAGAAAATAATAATTTAGTTATCCTGATTATTCGATTTTAAATAAGGGTGTTTTCCGAAACCCGCTAAGAGTGTCAGTTGTTGCGTAATCTGTTATTTCAAATAAAAAATCGATTTAGTACAATGAGAAGCTTGATTTTAGCATACTCATTAATGGACACTATGTATAGTTGTAATATAACTTTAATTCGAAATGCTATTAATTAAATTATTATAATCCTGCATGCATTCATAATCAACATACTTTAGACTAGCACAAACGAAGTATATTTTCAAACCAAAACTTTTAATCCACTTACTAATTCACACAAACCCTAGAGCTAAGCGAATGACTAAAATATTAATTTTTACCAAAATAACACGTTTTGGTTTCCATACACGATCTATAATAAAAATATGGATGTCACATTATTAAACCTAAAATGTTTAACTCGTGAGATCTTCGACTGGTTCTGTTTTTATGGATATTTGCATATTCTGTGCCGATGTAGTCGTTGTGAGGGGTGATGTTTTTGATGGTCCCAAGTTGTACATCTGAAAAAAATAATAATTTTCAATTCTAATTTATTTTACGGTTATCGGAAACAGACGGGTAAGTGATCTTATTATAAAATTCGTCTAACTTAATTTTCTAAAATTAGAAAAACACTTGACACTGGCACAAAGATACTCTAGTGCCATAACAAAAAAAAAAGTCTAAATCCCAGTATCTGCGCACACGAGTAGAGTCGGTCACGCACGGTAGAGTGCGGTAAAATATGGTCCACTGCAGAGACAACTTGCTCTTTTCTTAGCGCTTAACAAAAGAGGGTACAAGTTATATCTGTACAACTATCTACAACTTATATCTATACAACTCTACGACACTAGGTTTATTGGTTCCGGAGATTCGGGAGACTACAGGAATAAACATTAGATATCGGAGAAAAACTTGTGCGTGCACACAATAGCTCATAGTAAAATGTATTATTTTCGCTATTCGCTCATTCCTTGTTGCACAACTTGTTTGCCGATATCTATACCAAAAATACAGTTATACAGTTTTTTGGTATTGTTACCTTCATAAACATAGGCGTGGAAAACTGCGCGACACTTGTGGCTGTGTTGAATGTATCGTCTGCTTCCGGCGGGAAGTCCCGCGGCATGACTGGCTGGACTCTCATTTTGGGGGACTTCGTGGGACGAGGGTTCTTCCTGGCAGGCTCATCGTCCGAGTCGGATGGCGGTGGTCGTATCTGATTGAATTCGAGAATCGAAATTTACAACAGAACGGGACGAACATATTCAAGTAGGTGGTACCACAAAAATATGAATATAAACAATTACGATAGGCATAAACTTATAATTGATTTCATAAAACCTTCCGATAATTTAATTACAATTAAAATTAGAAAAGGACCAACTAACTTTATAGTCAAATAATTCCATACCTTTCTTGGACGGCCAGGCCCTCTTCTTTTCGGTGGCATTGGTAATGGAGATGGAGAACGTAACTGTAAACAAAATATAAGTTAGATAATATTAATAATAATATATCACATAATAGTAGAGTAACAAGGACTCAACTGTCTGTCTCGTTAACAGCCCATATTATGTCCCCGTCGAACTTAACTTGAATCAAGGAATAGGGCTTAGTTGACCTCGCTGGCCCAGTGCGAGTTGGTCAACCTCACACACAACCTTTGAATTTCTTCGCAGATGTGTGCCGGTTTCCACTAGAGTTTAGTTCGTTCTACAGGAAGTCCGCAGGCCACTAGGCACTAGACCACAATATACCCTCTCTATTATTCTCTCGAAGGTATGTGTCTATTATTCACAAATTAAAATGTCTGACACTACATCCAATAACACTCACCCTGCGTTTCCTAACAGGTCTGCTTCCGTCTGCAGATCTTGTGGTCATGGAAAGTCTACTCTCAGTCGGATTGGAGCTGGTCTCCTCCTCTTTGGCCAAAAGACCTGAGATGCGGGACTTGAAGAAACTGTCCTCCGCTAACCGGATCGCTTCGAAGCATTTGTTGCCTTGGAGGGCGTATCTGGAATCACATGTTAATTTTCAATTTATTGCGGAATGGCTTTGATTACGTTTTAGCAAGCACTAAAGATACCTAACTATCATTTAGTTTAAAAGAGGCAATGTGATACTGGCAAAGGACACTACTTATTTATAATTGCGCACTTATACACTTTACATAAGCACTTAACGAATATAGTGGTCAGTCAATCTGTATCTAAATATCCGTTGTATGTTGTTTCTTAGATAGGGTCAATAGTCTTTCTTATTTTTAGTGTGGGCCCTAAGGTTTTTGACCGATTGACCCCTATTCATCATTCAAGTAAATAGAAAATACATCCACTTAGAAAACATCAACAGTGCAAAAATACTAAAGCAGTAAATATATTAGGGTAACTATTCACTTCATCGCATACCTGATAATTTTCAAAACTTCGATCCTGCAGAGCAGCCTAGTATCGTCATCCATTTTCCTGAACAACGGCAATAGCGAATTCATGAATGACTTGTCATCATCAAAATGATCATCCGGCAGAATTGAATTTGCGTCAATTTTAATTTCTAACTGTGGATTCTTCATGTTTTCTGTTCTATCACAGTCCATTGCAATTTGGTGGCATTGGTCCTGCGTTTCTCGCCTGTCATTGGATTTGGTTTTTAAGTCTAACGGTTTGTCGATTATTTCGTTTTTAATCTTTGGAATAATGTCGTCTTGTGTCTGGTGCTGAGGCGAGTTTGACACTTCAGAGAACGATTCGTATTTGTCTTGAGAGTAGCGAGGCTTTCTGTAAAATGTAAGAAGTGTTAGGAGACATAGGTTGGTACTTAAAAAGTTAATCAGAAAAAAATAACAGTGGTAGAATTCCTTGCTAAAACAATCGGTTATCAACCTCGAAATCTCACAGTTTTAAGAGATGTGAAGCGGTCATGATATAATTTGAACAATTTGGCTATTTTATTTACTGGATTATAGATAGGGAAACTCACTGTCTTTACTCTAGTCTTTTAATTGTGTGTACTGTGTGTACCGTATAGACTAATAAGCGGAAAACGCTTTAGCGCTTTTGCTTAGTAAAATTGTCCAATTTCATGGAGCTATACCTAGCCATATTTAAGAAGAAAAGAATAGTAAAGCCTGATCAGCCCGAACGCAAAACAAAAAACTCCGTCTAATTGCAAAAATTCAATGGAACTAATTTTATAATTACGTTTTTTGCCAGAACGTCGAAATTAGAAAGAAGAGACGTCAGAAGGTCCTTCATTTTTCTAACGCTACGTGGAGACATTTGAGTTTAGACGAATCGATACTCGCTGAACAATTCTAAAAATCATTGTCCCCGCTTACTTGTTCTGTAAAGCGTGCAACAGAAACCACATTTGCTGGTGGTACTGCCACCGGCGGCTGCCAGGCGGGCACTGTTCGGGCGACACGCACTTCCCTTGACGATACGCCTTTGTGTACGAATCCCTGATAGAACGCCAACGCTTTTGGACCTCTTTACCTGAGGACAAAAAAATATCCAATAATATATTTCAAAATTGTAGATATTAAATCATTGTTGGGTACAGACAGGCTATACAAGACAACAGTAATCTTACGTATCTTTTAAAAAAAATAAAAAATATTAAATATTGAAATTATGAGAATGTGGTTTAAATCACTTATGGCGCGCCTCGGAAAGCACCCTTATTTTTGTACGCGCTTCTTTTTGCAGCGAGAAATCGCGCTTCATTCTCATTGAAAAAATATTAACGCCGGCTGAGCAAGCTGTGGTGAGCGGAGACATTTTTATAATATATTTTTTAAATATTGTTAACCGTATTATGCAAGCACCGCTTATCAAACGTGTTGGTGTTGAAAATTATAAATAAGTGCAGCTACTCAACAACAGATGGCGGTAGTAGTAATCCTACAGAAATATTATGATTTGTACCACTATCTACTATTTGGTATTCTGTGCCACTATCTCCTCAGTATTGTATTATAAAGAGCTAAACAAAATATTTTAAAAATTGAAATCTTGAAAAAAAAAGTAGGTTAAGTTGTCTTTATGGAAGTAAAACACTAATCGGATACGCACATGTGATTCATAAAGCACCTAACGCGATGTTATTAACTACTTATTCATGCATTATGGGAAAAATATCGTAGTGATCTAGATGAACCATAAGGAAAATATTTTCACAATAATATTTTGTACCTATCTAATACCTATTAGCTATAAAAAATATGCTTGTAGTTTCAATCAGAAAAACAGGACCAAAAGTTACCCGATTTTTCATAAGTATTATTTGGAACTTACACCGCTTTATTTTTGACGGCTAATTTTAATTATTATTGCATATTTTAGCAATGTTAGACGTGTGGTGGGCCCCAGTACAACGACACGCGTCAGTCGAGTCAACTAGCACGATCCGCGATCCACCGCACTGGCCTTCAACTTGAACGGGCGACCTCGGGCAGTCGAGCCGCACCGAACACTCCGCCAAATCTTAATAACGACTATTTTAGATTATTAGTTTCATTTTATAACACGACATAATCATTAACGGATTGGTCATTTTAGGAATTTTTATGCGTTTTGATGGAAACTTGTACGGAAAAAGAACTCCTTTTTAATATATTATGTAGGTATATAATATAGTGTTAATTACTTAATTAATGCTGATCGTTGCCTCTCTTTTGACATTTGTTGCCTTTTAGAAATTGCTACCTTAGCAATAAGACCGCCTATTTATACACTTTTACTGTTGTGGACTGTATAATAAATAAATATAATGTATAATATTATTTATTTAGTCAGGATCTATAGTAAGTAGATCCAAGTTCTTACGTCCAAGCGGCTGATTAGGTAGATTGTGATTAGAAATTGCTTGGTGATGATGATAAATTAATAACGGCTAAGCAAAATCTGAAAGGATTTGCTTAGTCAATAAATTTTATCAACTTTAAGACATCTTTTACCGGTAACAAAAAAAAAAGCTTTTCTATTTAATATGTCCGAATAAAATAACTATTTTGTATGGGAGCGTCGAATATTTTTTTATTTTCGAAAAATGTTTAATTGGGTTTTGGAATTGTTTTTAATGTTTGATTGTTTGTTTTACCGCTGACTGAGCATATCCCCTCAGCATTTGCTAAGTCGCCTCTTACATACATCCTGTGTATACAAGCTCAGCGCAACTTCAACGGACTTCGGATCGAACTTATTAAGTTCGTCTAATTTCGATTCGACACGATGCATCATCGTTATAGAATTATGATCAAGGAATAATGACTCATACAACATCCAAATGTTGTAGTAGGAAAATGATTTTAAAAAACGGATGACACATCCATTCGAAATATTTTTTTTAAGCTGGGAAATATATCGTAACAGAACGGAAAGTGCCATTCGGGTGTTTCCATAGTTGTTCCCTACCTTAACAATTTTGTTATGCGGAAAATAAATATCAAATTATTTTTTACTAGCGACCCGCCCCGGCTCCGCACGGGAAAATGGTTATTGTGGGTTATCCTTCAGTATATTATGCATGTATTATACATATAAACCTTCCTCTTGAATCACTCTATCTATTAAAAAAAACCGCATCAAAATTCGTTGCGTAGTTTTAAAGATTTAAGCGTACAAAGGGAGGGACATAGGGACATAGGGACAGAGAAAGCGACTTTATTTTATACTATGTAGTGATTTGGGAATGAGGCAGGTAAAAAAAGGCCTATACAAAAATCTATTACATACCAGCACAAATATCTGTATAAAAACTTAGATTGCGTGATTTATTTAGTCAGTTGTAGAATAGTATCTATATAATAAAATTTTAGAGGTCGCAAATCATACATAGAAAAAAAAGGTTAAAACCGAGCCATATCCAGATTTTTTAAAATTTTTGTTTTTCTGTTTATCAGTTTATCTGTTTGTACGGGCTAATCTTTGAAACTGTTGGACTGATATATACGAAATTTTGCATGGTAGTAGGTACGTAGTACCTAAATCCCCGGTCAAGATTTTAGAAAGTTTTTACCGCGGGAAAATATCTTATTACTACGGGAAACTGCACGGAAAAGTAAAAAAACAACGCAAGCGTAGCCGCGGGCGGACAGCTAGTAATAAATATACAGTTATTTATTCTATAGTTATTTTCTTCATACATAACCTTCTTTTACACTGAACCAATGAACAGATGCACTTCACTTCAGTACCACCTTTCACTAAGTACAGGATGCAAATGTAAACTCAAGACGCAACATCGCCAACATTATGATGTTACCTATTAATGTCACAAAGTATCGAGCTCAAAGGTAGGTAATGAGAGCGAAAGTGCGTAGACAAATGCGCGCAGTTTTTTATTAGAAAAATATCATGATATTTGTATAGACTTTCATTCAGAATATTGAAATGCTGACTCAGACGGACTTTGCCCTAGATAAAAAATCAAAAGCAAAATAGTTGGTCTGTCTGACATTAGCGTTGCCAGTTTTTTTTCGACAAGTCTGGATTTTTGAACATTTTGAGTGAAAAAAGCGATTTTTATTCGTCGAAAGCGGGACATTGTAAAGAAACGTATATAAATCATAAATTAAGTACCTATTTATCTCTTTTTTTGAGTTCAAGATACGTTAACGTGACAATAGTTAAATTAATAGATAATAAAATAAAATAAGATAAAACAATAATTATTTTTTCCGTCTTTACTAGCCCGGGGATACCCTACCTAGGGAATGCAATCCCGATCCCGCGGGATCCCGATCTCGCGAGATCTCGTGTAATTTTTTGGGATCAATCCCGACGCATCATAAGACGAGATCCCGTTCGAGATTGACGGGATTGGGCGGTAGTGGTCAGCGACGCTGCACGAGTCCACTCGGGGTGCAAGCTCCTTTCTTCTACTACTTCTGAGGACATGAAGATTCTTTTTGTCGCAAAAGGTTACAAATTACCTTCTTCGCCAAACACAATTTAAAAAATTGTGATGAATTATGGATGACGCTCAAAAATTTGTCGAAAAAATTTTCTTTCGAGTAATATCTTATTTTAGTTAATCTTACCATCACAAACAAGCATTTATTAGCTTTTTCAGTCATCCGAATTTAACTTTTTTTTTAAACTAGACGGGATCCCGAGAATTCCGGGATCCCGCGGGATTGATATTTCTAATCCCGCGGGATCTCGAATTTGCAATCTCGAGTCGGGATTGCATTCCCTAACCCTACCTGCCAAGTACAATCAAGGACACGCTAAGCACTATGAATTGTTTTTATGTCCGTTGAATAAGGGAGAGAATAGTGGTGCGCGTGTTCAACTTACCTTGCACTTAACTGTACCTATCCTACCCTGAATCACAGATTAGTAAATAGTTACTAACGTAAACTGAATGACATCCTGAATGGGTGAACAGGGCCACAGAATACCTAATAAGGGCATAAAATGGTTACGCACTACGTCCGTTTCCATTCCGAAACTGAAAAATCCTTTCCCGAAATTAATTTGTTTATTTTTTAAAATATTATTTACATTAATAAAGTAATTTCGCAGTCTGTTACGCACTTCATTTATTATATTACAGTGAATAACGTTTGCACATTGATAAAGAATTAATGACTCTATTCCGTAGCAATAAAAGCGACATTTGTAAAACATTTGAATATTGGAATTGTTTGCCGCTTTGCAGAGGATGCGGTTACGTACGTGCAAAACAAAAGTCTAAATATAACTGAAGCAGAACATCACACAACAACAACATTATATTCATCTTTTATTCAGTTTGATGATAATTTAAGACTAGTGTTTACCTTTGTAAAAAAAATAGGATGTATTATAATTTCCTGACGCAAGAAAGAAGACAATATCTCTGAAAATGACAATTCGAGATAATTGCATTTTTCATTTTTTAATAAAATTTTTGTTTTTTTTTTTGCAAATAATTTAGTATTTATTGAAAGATTCTCACGCGCATCGGAAAACATAGCGTAGGCTAGGCAGATCTGGGTGAGTCACATCACAAATGAACTGAGGATCTGGTGAGAACGTGGCAATATTTTAATGAGATATTTTTTTATATTAAGCTTTATAATAGTTGTTACTAATATTTTCGAGTTGAATTAAACGAACAAAAAAATGCTTGCTTACAGAGTGGGTATTGAGGTTAATAATAAAAAAAATGAATCATTCATCTTAAGTCGATATTTCATTAATTATTATTTTTAATTACCATTTCCTGTCTTCAAAACTACTTGACTCAAACAGTATTGATAATTGCGTAAGGGCCACACCTACGTTAGACCTTGTACGCTCTACTACAAAGAAGTCTTCATGCAGTCCGACACACACTAATGTCACAATTTACAATGCAATAAAAGAATTTACTGCAACGTGAACTACAGAATGTCAGGTGTACGTTGGTTTGAAGCGTACTGTAGGCCAACTCGACACGCTATCTCGAAAATTATTAGGTATGTTCCTAAATACGTACTTATGAATTCATTACGTAATTGGTTAGTGGGCTCCAAGTTTTCTTGAAGTATCTTTCTATTAGGAAAATTGACTATTACAATGTGTAAAAAGTATGGACTGACAGAATAAAAATGATGGATGAATACTTAGTAGTAGACAATTTTAGATATCTTTCATCTGAAATGATGATGATGATTTTCATTGTACTGAAATAAAATTCCTCCCTGTGTTCTTTATTTTTATTTGTTTATTTGTTCGATGGCTTAGGCACAGAATGCTTCGGCTCGATGCCTTAGGTGGGGAGCTGGGGAGATATAACATATCTCTATTATGAGCTGTTAACAAACGAAATATAATTAAATAATATGCTATTGTTATTATAGAAGCCATAGGCAACCATTTTACCGCACCGTACGTAATGTAATTAAAATACATAAGTAAATCGACTCTGTCTCTCCGCGACCGGTAATCAAAACAAGTCTTACAAAATGGCGTACGCTGCGGGGCGGCGCCGTCAGAGGCGGTAATAGCTTATATTATTTTCATATGGTTTTTAAATGCAATAAACATGGCTAGTACGTTATTAAGATAAATATGGAGGTATTTAAATATGATTGATTACTTTAATTAATAAATACATACACATAGCGATGACAGTAAAATATCAAATATAAGATAACTTTCACAAAACCAAACTATTCCCCCCGTCCCGCGTTAATATACAAACAAGTTTTACATTGAAAAATTGAAAAGATATTTTCCTTCGGTAAAAAATTGCTTTCATCTTTCCTACAATAAAATATGATACTAATAAAAGAATCCTGGCAGTTCTTAGTTTCACATCAAAACGTAGATGTGGACTTTTTTTACTACGTTACTACATATTTTACATATTTTTAAAAGTAATAATAGGATTATTTTAAAAGTATAAATAAATATGTAGTTACTAAAGATATTATACACACACACAATACAGATAGCAAACGAGCTACCTACGTAGTACATGACAGCATTATCCTTCCCCGTACAGACCTCTCACCCGTTCGTAACCAGGCAACGAGACGGGCACCGAATCGATCATGCACTTTACAATAACAGATATAAACACTAAATAAATATACGTGCCCTTTGTCCACCAACGGATTATATAATCTGTGGCAGCGGCACACTTTGAATAACATTTTATTTTATTATGCCACACTAGCATAAAATATAAGCTTATTTTCTTACTAACTATAACTAACCAAGTAACGTACTAAATATTATTGAACTAAAATAATACAATTGTTAGTTTTTTAAACTTTACACCCAAAAGAAAGAAGTTTAGGCATCAATTTTGATTTCTGTAATTAATATCTTATCTACAATCAAAATGTGAAGGCGTGAAAATAACTCCGCCTGTCTGTCTATTTTTTACGCTTCGATAAACATTGGCAGGGTTATGTGACGATGGAAGAAAATAAACCGCTTTTATGACGTAAAACTAGGGCTAAAGATAAAGGACTTATGACAACTGATATACATACCAAAAGTGTAATTTCATTATTTAATACCCAAGTGAAAGTAAAGCGTAAAGTATATTTTGTTGGTTGCGCTCTTTTTGCTTAATATGACAGTAAATTTTATTGTTATAGGGCTGTATGTAGTTAGTCCATAGAGAATCAATGTACAACGTACTAATCTATTCCATATTTGCATTGCTAGATATGAGACTCGTTTCTGCTGCCCCATTAATTTTCAAATGCGTGGAGCAGATGTTTTATATGGACTGGCGACAATGATGGTGAACGAACAGTAAGTAACAGTTGGCCTCAGGTAGGTAACATTTATTTATATTGAGTAAATAGTTTCAACGGTTAACAATAGAAAAGAAAAGCCTTGACAGACACAGATAATTTTACTAATTACTACATATTCCGCCATTACACCCAAAATTAAAATTACAAGTAAGTACTGTCAGAAAAACGAGGCCAATTTTTTGAAAAAAAGTGAATATAATTCTGGTCCGGTATATTACATTAAAATTAAGTTAGTTGGTTTAATTTTCCAGTAAAATACAATACAGTGTAGGTAGATATTAGCAGCAAGCGCTCCTTTATATACTAGACAAAATATGAATAAATTAATCTCCGGTAACGCATTGGAATGTATCGTAATAAAAATTAATAATTAAGACCATCACCAAATTTTTTTTTCTTCAGAAATTAGAATAAATTCTTAGGTCTTGAGTCTTGAGTTCTTGAGTCTTGCTTGAGCAAAGTGTCTCGCTCGAGTATGAAGTACTTGAAAATGGAGGTACAGTCAGCAGCGTATCAAGCGTAACGAGTTGACTGTGAGAACGCTACTATTGTCGTCTTTCGTAATGCAACTGTTACGCTTGAAGTACTAATGACTGTACAGTATGGCAACTTAACTATCACTAAGCAAACACAAGCTCAAAACCATAGATAAGATTCCAGTTTTGTATTATAACGAAAAGACACACGCACGGGCCTTTTATTATTATTTTATTACCTACATAATTTTATTTTTTTATTTTATTACTCAATATGCTTTTAGTAATATTGCGCTAGGAAGGAAAAGAAAAAATAATGAAGTTAGAAATCACTCACCAATACAAATCAAAAATAGAAAAATTAAGCGCTCCCAATATATTTCTGTAGTTTAAAACGACGATAGACAGTAAATTAGCAGCCAATTTCCAACGCGCATTTAGATACACGAGATAGATCCCTTTCTCAACGAATACTACTAAGTTACAATTTAGGTCATTGAAATACAAATTTTAAAAAGTCTGTGTTACTGCTTTGCTTTACCTACTAAAACAACTTAATTGTCCACTCATCAATTCTGTTCTCAGAGCTAAACATAATACATTTCGATGTATATAATAGTGTAATATTATATGTTACGTTACGCAGCGCTTAGCACGTATACACCTCACTAGGGATGCGCGATTTTTCCCTTTGAATCGATTTTCTGGATCATAATGGATCGCAAGCCTTTGAATCGATTCTTGGATTGGATCGTATGCTCTTGAATCGATCTCTCAAAAATCGATTCAAAAATCAAATCATAATTTGCGTTATTAAATTATAATTATTTTTATGATACAGAGACATAATTTTCAATTTTTCCAATAACACACTGGATTTTATGGGTGGAATCATCGGTAAAATCACAATAGCACAATAATTTTACACAAACGGTTAAACTTATACCTACGGCACAAGCGACCAACGCAAAATAAAAATAATGAGGAATTTTTAGAACTACTCGCATCATGTTACATTGTTTTTATCCACTAGTTTTGCTTTATAACATAAAAAATGCGGACTAATGATGTCAATATAGTATCGGCATTCGTTTTAAATTGATCTTTCTTCATTTCTTATTATAATCATAACAAATTAGTACACTATCCGTGAATACGATCCAAGGGATTCGATCTACCTTACTTGTGAATCGATCCGAATAAAGATCGTATTGAAGTGAATCGATTCAAAAAATCGCTAGATCGTATTCTCTTGAATCGATCTTCATAAAAATCGAATCGTAATGCGCATCCCTACACCTCACTCACGGTAAAGTCACCGAGAAGCGGGCAAAGTTGTCCGGTCGCGTGACTCAGCCGCCGCCGCCGCCGCCGCACAGTGGGCTGAAAATCGCCTTTCATAGACATAGAGAGATGAATCATTAAGGGTCACTTTTTTCGCTTGAAATAGAATCTGCCCATCAATACTATTCTACAAAATGTTGTTTGAGACTATTCGGAGCATAATTGAGCACGCTGGAATTTTTTGAAGAAAAATTTGTATGGAGCTGACTTGAAAAATAAGGATATCTCAGTAATCGCAAGGTTGCGGGTTATATCCTTCGGTGAATATTTAGAGGCATTTATTTATGATTTTTTGGCATACTTCATATAACGGGAATCAGTGCGATCTCGTGGGAAAAAAATACAAAAGTTATAATATTTTTATTTTCATTTATTTCATATTTCTAGAGCCATATTATTGCTTAAATGTTTTGGATATTATGTGTTTATTATGTGCAGTTTATAGTAAAATACGATATATACAAAAACCAAAAACATACACCAGTAACGGACTGACTTGCGATTCCTTATTAAAAAATACGTATTATAAATAATGTCTTAAATATAAATTAGTCATTCTTAATCGTAAAGCAGGTACATTAGTTAATAACGTCAATAGTGATAACTGATAATCACAAAATGTTAGTAAATGACCGCACGGTACTGCATGTATTGATGTTTAAAATTAAATAATAACGAATTCTCGGTTATTGAGCAAATTTGTGCAGAAATATTTAATGAGGGTAATTAGAAACGATGCGAAACATACGATATAAATAGTTACAAGTTCAATTCAATATCAGTTCATTTTGAGCATTTCTACTGTTAACGTCTAAAAACATCTTTTTATCCTGTGATTGTGAAACATGGAAAGTCTAACTACCAGTAACGGACTGACTTGCGATTCCTTATTAAAAAATACATAGGTATTATAAATAATGTCTTGAATATAAATTAGTCATTCTTAATCGTACAAACAGCTCGGCCAGTCAATATTCGCTACAAGCCAATTTTCATAATCACGTCTAAAAACATCAGGTTTACGACAGGATCTCATCCATCTGTCTTGAACAGCTCGTGTGAATCTTCGACAATACTCCTTGAGAGTAACACTGTCTGCTTGTCTGTCTGGCTTAGTCGAATGACAAGTGAATTGAACAGCACTTCGTGATCAAAGGAAATTTCGACCTGTTTATCGGTCATAAGAACGAATAAGTCCAAGTTTGTAATTAGACTTTCCATGTTTCACAATCACAGGATAAAAAGATGTTTTTAGACGTTAACAGTAGAAATGCTCAAAATGAACTGATATTGAATTGAACTTGTAACTATTTATATCGTATGTTTCGCATCGTTTCTAATTACCCTCATTAAATATTTCTGCACAAATTTGATCAATAACCGAGAATTCGTTATTATTTAATTTTAAACATCAATACATGCAGTACCGTGCGGTCATTTACTAACATTTTGTGATTATCAGTTATCACTATTGACGTTATTAACTAATGTACCTGCTTTACGATTAAGAATGACTAATTTATATTTAAGACATTATTTATAATACGTATTTTTTAATAAGGAATCGCAAGTCAGTCCGTTACTGGTGTATGTTTTTGGTTTTTGTATAAATCGTATTTTACTATAAACTGCACATAATAAACATAATATCCAAAACATTTAAGCAATAATATGGCTCTAGAAATATGAAATAAATGAAAATAAAAATATTATAACTTTTGTATTTTTTTCCCACGAGATCGCACTGATTCCCGTTATATGAAGTATGCCAAAAAATCATAAATAAATGCCTCTAAATATTCACCGAAGGATATAACCCGCAACCTTGCGATTACTGAGATATCCTTATTTTTCAAGTCAGCTCCATACAAATTTTTCTTCAAAAAATTCCAGCGTGCTCAATTATGTTCCGAATAGTGTCAAACAACATTTTGTAGAATAGTATTGATGGGCAGATTCTATTTCAAGCGAAAAAAGTGACCCTTAATTATTCATCTCTCTATGTCTATGAAAGGCGATTTTCAGCCCACAGTGCGCCGCCGCGCGCCGCTCGCTATCCGTGCGTCGTCCGTCACTCCGAGTCGCAGTTACTACTGCGGATACGGATAGGAATAGGACTGATTCGAGTTTCGACCGACACTGCAATGACACTTAATTTAAAAAAAAAAATAAAAAAAAAAATATGGTAGGTACTTTTTCTATGCGTTAGTTTTTATGGCACTAGCTAACCTTTGTGCCGTTGATAGATTAAAAAATGTGTAAATAGCTTGGTTTGGAATGGATTAGGCAATCGTTTTTCAAAAATATTGCTTAGGTACTTACTCGTTGTTTTAGACGTAATAACATTTTGTGTCAAGGCAGGTCAGGGTCAAGTTTTAAAGAGTGACCAACTAGATTATCGAACGAAATATTATTAACCCACCAGATTTTTCTTTTTCATGTACTTTATTTACCTTTTATTTTAGATAAAATACAAAAGATTGGATATTCTTAAGTGTTTCTTTTTATGACATGCATGGCTCTGCTACCAAGTTGAACTTTAAAAATATCTATATCTATGCGCCTTTGCGCACTCTATTTACTTGTATTGATATTGTTATTGTTTTCTTTTGTGTGCAATAAAGTGTTTTACTTTACTTACTTACTTAAAGATCTTTAAAAAAATATTAAAAATATTTGTTATATTTGATATTACGAATTGTATTTTTTTTATAGTGAATTAAGTAAATTATAAACATGATTCGAAGTCTGTCTAAAACATGAAATATGAAAGTACCTAACCTACGAGAACATCCGTAACAAAATTGCATTATATTGCAACTGCGAACTGCAAATAAGGTTACGTTCTCGGTTTGCAGGGCTCAGTGACCAGTGGCGGCGGACCAGTATAGCCAGCTCTGTCCAATCTAACTTGATTATTGACTTACTGGGTCAGGTTATATTGGAGATTATGTTGCAGACTAGACGTGATGTTTCACTAATTGTATTGGCGGTACCGATTCTACCCTACCTCAGCACCTCTCTTGCAAAATATAAGCGCTAGCAATAGAGAAATGGCTGCCGTTGTTTGTTCCTACGTCATATTTTAGTGTGATAAATGGTTGTAAAAATTTACTTATTATAATTTTGTATTTACATATTATATATGCAAAAAAACATAGACAGTGACACAACACAACGAGATAAAAAAAAATTACAAAGTTTTTTAAGTGCAAAAGTAAATTAATGTTTTTCAAAAATCATAACCTAACCCTTAATATATTTATTACACCCTATACCGATTAATACGACGTGTTTGTACAATAACGAAAAATCTCCTAGCCTATGAAACTGTTCAACTTATGTGTTCTACAGTGCTATTTTATTACACATTACACACACACACATTAAACGTTTTAAACAAGATTTATTAGACCTTATTGCTACTAAACGGACGCCTCAAATCAATTATACTTAGGTACCGTACTTACCTACAAACTTTTTTACCTTGAAAATATTTTACAATAGTAGAAGAAAATACATTCAGATTCCTAAATACACTGATAACATACCTTTATCAAGATAACGTAATGTACTTACTACCCATAAAATACAATTTTAAAACAAAACAATATACGCTGGTGACGTCACGCCGCCGTTGTTGCCGCGCCGCCGCCGCCGCCGCCGCGTAGGTACGCCATTTTGTAAGACTTGTTTTGATTACCGGTCAAGTCAATTTTCGCCGTACCTAATGTAATTATTATAAATAACTGACCCCCCACATTGGCGTTTTTCCAGCATGTTTCCAGCGTCGACGCGACGCGACGCCAGCGGTGCGTTTTTTCGGAATACAAATATTTTTGGCGAACTCAACTTTCTTTTGTTTCACTCGCTTTCCTGTCTATGATTGTTTTCGCGACGGGCAGCACTGGCGTCGCATCGACGCTGGAAAGACAACGGAAAGACGCCAGTGTGGGGGATCAGTTATTTATAGTAATTGACTTAAGGCCTTCCTTTATATTTCATTAGCTTTCCTTTAGAATGAAAAAAGAACACAAAATTACTTCAGGATTTTAAAATAATTAGTATTCGTTTCCGTTGATTACTTTTATTTGATAAATAATTTATTTTTATTCTATTAATATTATTTATTGAGTTGGTAAATGCATATTCGATAAGACTATTATAAAAAAATACACTACTACACAGTGGTAACTAAGGTTACCTAATACCTGCACGTTTTTGAAGTACAAAATGTAAAGTCGTCGAATACGACTTAGTTCAAGTTAGCTTACCTACCACTTACCACGTATAAATAACCTACCTAACCAGGTTATGTAACTTATTTCCTTCGTTCAAGGTGAGTTTGTTTTTACTTTACATTATTATAACTAGTGCAATTTTCACAAATTCGTGATTGCCTGAGTTTCTTAAAATAATTTATTTTTCGTTAAATTTTGTTTTTAATATTTTTGTTACCTATAATATGTATTTCCTTCCTCATAATGCGTTATTCTTTGTACTTCATAATTTACTTACTTGCCCATTTTTAAAATACTATAAACATTGAAAATTTTACTTACTTTTTCATCAAATGAAGCCCTATACAACGTAATGGAAGGAAATACAGTCTTGCGGTAGAGCGGCGCGCGAGGGCCCTTTAAGTACACGTCACGAGTAGGGTTTGCAGTACCGGAACTGAACTGGATTTTCGAATTCCCGGTACTGGAGCCAACCCAGTACCGGGAATTCCCGGGAAATTTCGAGACTTCGGTACTGGGAAAAAGTAATTTAAATTCGTAATTTTTTTATGAGTATGATGAAATTAAGCACCAAAACACTTTTTAAAATATATAATTAACTTAGTAATTCACTAATTATAACATAAATTCAGTAATTGAGATCTTTAGAAGAGAATACTTTGAACTCAATGCTCGCAGCATTCAAATATTTGTGATCGTAATTAAATTCAAGCGTACATTCAGTTCAATCTATCATCATCGCCAAAAGACGTCCACTGCTGGACAAAGACCTCCCCCAAGGATCTCCATAATGATCAGTTCTGCACTGCCCACATCCAGCGGCTTCCCGGGACCCTCACCAGATCGTTGGTTCACCTCGTGGGGGCCTGGCCACACTACGCCTTCCGGCGCCCGGCCGCAATTTAAGAACCTTTCTGTCCTAAGGCCGTTGGTTCTAAGCGCAATATGCCCAGCCCACTACCCCATAAATTTAGCGATTCTTCGTGCTATGTTGGTGACTCTGGTTTAAACTTGAGACACTGCGGTATTTGGGACAAAGAAATATATTGCGCAAATTCCAAATATGCTGCCCATCCGAGTTGGATTCAACGATTGACCTCCTTCTCGAAGTTAGATCTACCTAACTGGACTGTTTGTCCTAGCTAGGTACACGTAATGGTCTACAACTTCAAGAGCAGAGTCCCCAACTTGTATTGCAGTGGGTACTACATGGGCATTCAACATGACTTTTGTCTTCTCCATGTTCATCTTCAGACCCACTTGTTGGGTAACTCTATTGAGGTCATCGAACATTGTGCCGAGGTTCTCCAAGATCTCAGATAGCTGAGACTTTGGAGAAACCCCCCCCCCCCTCCTCCTTGGAGTCATAGGACAACGATATCGTCGGCAAAACGAAGATGAGTGATGTAGTCGCCATTAATGTTGATGCCATGTCCTTCCTAGTCCAGAAGGTTAAAGACATCCTCTAGTGCAGCGGTGAACAATTTCGGAGAAATAACGTATCCGTCTTACACCTCGCTGCAGCTAGATTAGTCTAGAGTTCTGATCCTGGAGTCGGACTGACATAGTGGCGTTCTCGAACAAACATTTCAGCACCTTGATATACCGGTAGTCAATTTGGCACGTCTGAAGAATCTGCAGCACTGCCCAAGTTTCAATAGAATCGAAGGCTTTTTCACTGTTCACGAACGCTAAGCATATTTGCTGGTACTCCTATACTCTTCTGTCTTTTCTGGTCTGGTTCTTCTGGTTATAGTCTTCTGTATAACCTGTCGCAGCGTGTAGATGTTTTCTAATAGTTCTAACTGTTAACGCACTAACAAAACGCACTGGCAGCCGAGGGCGAAGGCGGGACGAGGAAGGGGCGCGGGCGGAGAGGAGGAGCTGGCCATCGGCCATTCTTTCATAATTCGTTGGTTTCGACAACCATATTTTTCGCTGCGCAACTGCGGCTTTATATTTAATTTTGATACTTACTTTATTGTAAATTCGCAATAAACCAGTTGTTTATTATAAATAAGAAGGCTCATTGAAGACATCCTAATCCTGAAAACTTTCACAAAACCTGAAGCACTAACACTAACTATGGTCCTTTCGGAAACTGGCTTGTTCGGGGGGTTGGAAGTCTTTGAACCTGCGCGGAAACGATTTGTGATGACTCTCGAAAACAATTTGTAAATAAAATAGTCCAATCGACGGATCAACCTTCACCGGACTAGTCTAAGCAAAACCCTCGCTACTTATCGTAGTACTAAGTTTGGTGCGTTACTGTGGCGGACGAGCCGAGTGGCAGGAAAGATGCGACCAGAGAACCAAAAATTGCTGAATGGTACCGATTACTCTCGAAACGATTTGCGTCCACGTACTTCTGTCGTGGTTGCGTTCGCGCAGTTTTGAAAATCAAAATTTCGTACTAGAATTTTAGTGTTTGTGCAGTACCGGGAATTCCCGGGACATAGTTTAGATTTCCCGGTACTACATTTTTTCAAATTTCCCGGGAATTCTCGGTTATTTCAGTACCGAGAATTCCCGGGAGCAAACCCTAGTCACGAGTCACGAACAACAGTCGATAATATAATATAGTACCAACTTGTAAAATATAATAATAATTAATAATACTTTATAACTTAAGTAATATTATATTTACTTTCGAATAGGTAGGTCCTCTTTTCATGTAGGTACGAACACTATTCATACATAATAAAAAAGATGTATTTGTGCATCGTGATTTATAGAAAAAAGAAAATCAAGAAAGCCTTGAATAAGCTGCAAAAAAACCCTTAACTGTTTATTTTGTATTATAAATATAGAATGTTTAGTACCGGGTTAGCTTGTAGTATTGTATTTTTTAAAGTTATCTCCACCTTTGAAAATGATAATGAAAAATCAAATATAATTAGCTAATAGAAGCTAAAGTTAACTGTCTCTGGGTATAAAATAAATAATTAACAAAGTAAGTTAAACCAAACAAAAATACTCCCAAACTTGAAGACCTAAGAATTTTGAGTTACGCTATTATTCGCAAGAACCTTTCAGTGACTACATTTTATTTATTTTGGCATTCATACGTAATCCAATAAAAAGTGTGCAATTTATTTTCGTAAAACAGATTTGTGTATAAAAAAATAACACAATATGTACACCTCTTTAGAAATTTTAATGACAAAGAGACGACAGGAAATGTGCAGAATAGGTAGGTACGTAAAGCTAGTGCTATTATGGAAAAAAAAAAAAAAACGTATCATGTCGACTAAAATGTAATATTCTAAATAACTCGTCGGTTTCCTAACATAAAGACGTTAAAGCACAGAATAAATAATAGTACTTACTAGGTAGTAAAAGCACGTCAAAGTATAATAACTGAAACAAACACATATTGATGAAATTTTCTTATGGCTGGTTTACATGTATTAAGTTGTTAAGTAGTTAACTAAATTTTTAGTTAAAATTAACTTAATTTTAAGTAACCGATCGTTTACACGCTTGTCTAACTTATGCACTCTTTAGTTCACTGTACTACTTAAGTACTTCACTAAATTGTTGAGTTCACACGTAACTAAATGACAGTTTAGTAGAAAGCCACGCCTACCGGGGAATGCAAGCGGTGCGGGAGGCGCGGCTACTTAATCAAAAATAGACTAGATTCTATTTCACTTGTTCACTTAACCACTAAATCGTTTACTTACCGTGTAAACCAGCCATTAGAGAAGTGTCTATTCATCAATCGACGAATCTAATACCGTACGAAAATCGAAATTCAGCGTTAAATAAAATGCCCTATTTGAGTAGAAAATAGCTATTATGTAGTTCGTATTCGTAAAGAACAGACTTAAACAGACGTAAGCAACACCGCCCGGTGCGGGATTTGTATTTGTACTGAGGATTGACTTCGATAAAATAAAATACGATTGTAAAGCTTTGTACGTTGTACATTGCTCGATAAGTAAGGAGGCTCGTCAATAACTCCAACGTAGCAGCAGCAACAGAATACAGCTAAAGCGATGTTACGGAAAGTGAGTGGGTGTAATAATCAAAGACATATTTTTTGTCGTCGTCGTCGTCTAGCGAGCGCACGTATTGTGTGTGATTCAAAGTGGATATGATACGAGCATAAATGATGAAATTGTTGTAACGGAGTGGAAAATGTGGAAATAAATCATGATTATTTAGTAACGAAAACGTTATTTTACCATAATATGATTAAAAGCTCTGATTAAATACACAACGCTCAAGTAGGTTTACTTTATTGTTATTAGCTCTATTATTTCTTCTGTGACAGTACCTACATATTATTATCTAATACCTAGCTGGGCTATTAGAAGATTTGTGTAATTTCCGAAAATAATATTATAAACTAACTCAACTGCATTAAAACAGATTTATTTTGCAATTTATCTTTCCTTTTTGTTATTTGGTTACGCGTATATACTATATTTTTTAATTTGACATTGACACAAAATACCACAAATGTTAGTGTGGAAAAATTTAACAGGTATAAGGTTTTAATAACATGTTCTTATTTCGAATAATTAATGGCGTAAAGAAAAATTTGGAGAGTGGACAACATTTGTTCGCGCGTTTGCTCAGACGCAGAAATAGATATTTTTTACACGTCCTTGCTCGCAGATCTGCATTCAAAAACAAAGATATATAATTACATATATTGATTCTAAAATTAGAGCATATTTTTGAAATCACTAATTAGGATTTTATTTCAAGTTATTGTCTTTTCGAAAAACACATAAAATGTTTACAATATTACATATTTTTATAGGTAGGTACTCGGTATGATACTAGTTCGGTATGATACATACCAGCTCGGTATGATACTAGCTATCCACCTAATCTAATGTCTAAAATATATTAAAATTTTCATAAATATTACGTAGTTACACAACACTTACCTATTTGACGTACAAGATACTTTGTTAGTGTACAGTAGCCAGCACATGCGGCTGGACACGTTGACCTTGAGAGCGCCCGTATTCCGTAGCGGTAGGGGTGAATTTCGTAGAGCGAATGTCCAACCGCATGTGCTGGCTTCTGTACTATCTACTTAATGTGTTAATACCTACATCAAACTTTTTATGATGTTAATATTATTATTGCGTTAGGTAACATAAAATAAATAACGCATATTGTTATAAAAAAGGTCTGTAGGTAATACAAAGCCCCACCCATATAAATGTCTTGAGTACTGCGCACTGAAATGTCAGATTAATCATCGTCATAATAATGTGTTCAGTTCATGATATAAAATAAACACGCCTGAAGTAGGTGCATGCAAGTAGGTATTTATTTATGTAAAGTGAACTAATAAAATATTATTTTTAAATATTTTTAAATACATATGATAAATAAGATTAAATAAAACAATTAACATAAAATCTACCTATCTTTCATTTCAAGATTCCTTTTTATAGTTAAAATTTTATTATTCTGTAAAAAAATTCTCATTCAACTGGCCTGTAGGAAGTTTACTTAAAAAAATATATTTTTCGATCAGTCAGAATAATCAATGCAACGCAAGTACTAAATGCAACATCTACCTTTCAGCTTTATTCAATATCCATACATAGCAAGAGCAATGAACAATATAAGATAATGTTAACCTTGGCCCGAACGGTACATTATTGTGTTACCGACCAGGTACAAAAAATATGAAGTTGTGCGCATTATTAAAAAATAAAATAAAAATAAAACATAATACTATAGCGCGTTAATTTTCCGCTACAAAATGGCCGCTGTGATAATTTTCTTAAATTGTTTCCACGTGTCGTTTCGATTTAAAGTTGGAACGTTTATTTCGAAGTACGTTTCGAAAGCATCCGACCGACGAACGGCGAACAAAGAGCACGCAAGTTGAACGCGACAATTGCAATCCGGCCGCATTACGTAGAGGGTCGCCTTCTGCTACGATAGCGCTATAGCGTGATGTTTTGTAGTTGGCGGAATAATACATACCAGCGGCAAACTTCTCCGTCAATCCGAGCGCGGTCCACCCAGGCACGACGTTCTCGCACACTTCCTCCCAGCAGCGAGCCTTTTCTGCTCTATCTCCATAATTTGGATGATTTGAATCAAATAGACAAGGCCATTTCTGCACTTCCGACACTATCGCATTACTTTTTATGCCTCCATCCCCGTCTTTTGTTCGAACCATCTCAAAAAATATTTTTTTGTGTCCTAAATTTGTTTTGATAATTTTAGGAAATAGTTTTGAATTTTTTGGGAGCGTGGCGTGCGGAAATTTGAAATTATGTAGTTGTTGGCGCGGCGCGGGAGGGAAGTGTGATGAAGCGCTATCCGCGTCGTCTGAACGTCCGCGCGAAACTGGCGGGCTGGCGGCGCATCGAAACAACATGGCCGCTCGCTCACGCTCGGCGCAGCCACCACTCTTCTGTGATCCACGACTTTATGACATAATTTTTGTTTTAATTCATCTACATTTTTAAAATCCGGGTATTTTTTTCATCTTTTTCAATATATCTACTTCGACAATATTATTTATTAAGGGTGTAGTACAACTTCATTCTCTGGACTATACCTACCTACTTTAGATCGTGATAGAATGTCTTTTTTTTTCTCAAACCCAAAAAGGTAAGTAAGTTTATGAGACAATAGTAAGTATAATAAATAATTATGTCCTAGTTAAGTATTTTTGTAAAATAAATAAACTAAAAACATTATGTAAAAATTACGAATGAAAAAAACAATTTTGTACATAAATAGGTAGGTACATAAAAATACTATTCTTCAATAATATTTTTAAATAAATAGAGTAGGTAGGTATATTTTTTAAACAAATCTTATCTTATCTTAATTAGCTTTAAAACCTAAACAAATACAAAACACATAATTATTTATTAGGTTTGTTTACTTACCACGCACAACACTGCATTTGTTTGTAATAAAAGACCGCAGGGTTCATGGTAAACTGGTTACGTGGTAGACTCGAAACAAATAGGTGCTAGTCGCTATCGTATCGTGTTAATAAATAAATAACATGCATGTCCTGCAAAACGACCCAAGCAACCCACAATAGTTTATAAATAATTTTAAATCACAGATTATGTTTGCTATCAAAATTAATGTACCTAAACTACGTAGTTGAAATAATTAGGTGCTTAACTAGTTTAAACTTATACCTACTACTTCATATTTTAATTTGGTTAGTCATTATCATTATCTTAATAGTATACTGCTTGCTTGTAAGCCTGGAAATGATAAATAATTTTGTTAGCTGACGAATCATTTGATCGTCAAAATACCTTTTATTGCTAAATACGCTGCGCTCAATTTATGAGTAGGTAGTAATATTTTTAGATATTACGCAATAAAACTACATTGACACGACACTGTATTTTACAATTATTTTATTAATTTACTTAGACCATAGTTTTTTAAAGTAAATAATCGGTCAGACTCTACTACTTACTTTTACAATTACAAAGAACCCAAGCACCGCCGGATGTAAGTTTGTTTAGCACAGACAAAATGATGTGACAAAGTGATGTGATATGATCATATGATACGAACAAACAACGTGCGCCATTTTTATTTCGCGCGTGACGTATTATATCGCCAACGCTACATTCATTATATAGTATTATAATATATACCTAAGTATAACCATAAAAATATATTTAAGTATAATACATATCACATAGACATTATAAATATGTACTAAAGTAGGTAGGTACATAATTATTATTATCGTATATCATAATAAACAATAATTCGACTCTGCCATTGAATTATATTATTGTATAAATACTATTCATTAATAATTAATAATAAAAAAACTGTAACTGCTACACTCCGCTGCTAGCGAAAAACTATTATTGGGCCATTTTTTTTGTTTTTATCTTATCTGTGTAATGTTATTAAAATAATTCTATGTAAATAAACCTTGTATTTACTTATAATAATTTTACTTATATGCACATATAAGATAGAATTATTATAAGTAAATAAACCTTGTTGTATTTAGGTATCTATAATTATTTTTTCAATAAAATTAATGAAGTTAATCTTTAGTTTGTCAGCTAAGGCCTATCCACCCTGATACGCTGTTAAATATTATCTTTCCATAATAAATAATACCTACACTATATATTTTATGACAGATACGTGAAAATAATAATGAAATAAAGACCCTGTTTCATTGACGTAAAAATATAGCTAAAATGGTATTCCATATTTCTGTGGGTCCTGTGAAAAACGATCCAACTTAAAAACGCTACTTTTCAGGAGAGCGAAAAAACAAATTTTGGGAAGGTTTTTTGGCCATAATTTTTAAGGGTCTTGGTCTTTTTTTATTAAATATATATTTTTAAGATCAGCTTTGAGAGCTCTATTTTATGGTAAAGTTCTTTTTTTTCTAAAGTGCATATTTAAAAATAAAAAAAAGTTAGAACCCTACCTTTTTTTAATAATGGTTCGGTGAAAAATGGTTCACATACAGTTAGCCCTTTTAGTATTCTGTAATATTTTGTGTTAAAAGATCTAAATTAACTTGAGACTTAAGAGTTTTGTTTTAAGAGATCTAAATTAATTTGAGATTGTGGGATGTTTTTGTGAAAAATGGTTTAACTCAAATTAGAGCTATTTTTAACAATATACGTCACATAGTTGAATCCTATGGTAACCTTTATGATATAAGAGGAAATGCATCAATAACCGTATAGTTCTAGCAAATACGTACATAATATGCAAAGATATAAGAGTTTTTGTACTTCTATAACTTCTAAGTAGAAGAAAGACACCTAGTATCTTATTGTTTATTGTGTTGTATTGAGTTCTGTCAAATAAATAATGTCTAGGTATGTCTGTCTACAGGAAGTCATAGTCATATCTGCAAGAAGTGCTACTTTCGGGACTTGAAATCTTTATCAAAATACATACAAAAAGAGTCGGCAAATTGTAAATTTCTGAAATCATAAAACTATGTTTGATCTGGAATATAGCAAAAATTCTTTAAAAATCGAACAAGTTTCGATTAATTCAACTCTATTGAGTTAAATTAATCCTGCAGCAAAAAAACTATCTAATCATTACCACAGATTAATAAATAGTTACTAACGTACTGTCATTACTCAAAATAAACACCAAACTAGACCTGTGAAACACACATTAACCCAGAAGAATATCTCTTACACACGGTGATGAACTAGGATGATGATGATTCAGAACTGAGATGATGGACTATGCTTAATGACCTTAGACCATGTGAAAGTGGATATTTACAGGTAAAAATTGATAAAAATAGAAATCCATTCTCAATAAGAAAAAGATTGTTACCACATTCAAGATGGTGCTATTTGGATTTCGTTTACACAACATATCGGTCACATTTGAAGACCTGATAGATATTGTTGGTGGTATGCTTGGAAAACCTTTTCTTAATTATCTTTATGACATCATATTAAGGAACGAGAGAAGATCTTAGTCCGATTATCGATCATAAAGTTAAACTTAAATTTACTGTTATTATCGTTAATAATTTAGAGAGTTGTTAAACTTTAGAAATCTTCAGCACAGATAAAATATATTAAGCATCGTAACGTAATGTTTTTCACGGATACCATGTTCAGTTCAAAGGTTTGTAAGTACTATGCCAAGCAAGAAGCTAAGGATTTGATATAAGTAAACACAACAAATGAGTGGTACTTAAAGTGATGAGTAATTCGGCATCAAACCTAAGAGCGTATAGTGTAGAAATTTGCAGGTCAGATCAGATCTACATCAGTTTATATTCAATAGAAAAGATTTCATTTTGTCTTTTCTTAACAAGTATTTATTGTCCTGTCATGTTTTGGTATCAAAAAAGCTATAATTGTATAGTATTTTAAATGTAAAAAGATCTGATTCGGCATAATTACCTCGACAGATGGTTTTAAGTACAGTTGGATCTTTTTTCACAAGCCTTAGTTTAGAATTTGTCAAGGTTTCAAATGATTTAGAACTATTTATTAAAAAAAATAAAGGGTTTAATACGCATTAAACCTAAATTCACCCAGTAAATGAAATCTTCCGATTGTTTAAGAGAAGTTAAATTCATTTTCACAATTTTTTATGCTATTTAAACCACTATGCACAAGTTGTAACTCCGTTATCTTTTGACTTAGAAGAGCGTGGATTAGACCCATCGATGGGTAATTTTCAGGAGAGTCCAAATCACAAATAAACGCAAAAGGGTCTAATTCAACTTGGATCGTTTTTCACCGGACCCACAGATTTTACTTCATCTCTAAGATTTATTATGTATTTGCTTACTCATTATTTACCCTTCTTCCTAAAAAATAACATAAAAATATTCAAGGTAACGTAACAAAATTTTTATCTTATCAATATTTTTTTTTACTTTGAACATATTTTACACGAATCAACGCATAAATGATATTTGTAGGTACTGAAAATAGATCCTGTACCTTACCTATAAATTATAATATCACAGAAAAATTAATAAAAATTCATACGCACAAATATTGAGAAAAAATCCTTAATTTTTATTTGGTATTAACCTACAAGGCCCTGTTTGAAATCATAGGTTTTCTTGTAAACTTTAGGTCTTTTGATAACGATATAAAAATTAATTACATATTATATTAGTAATGATAAATCAATGGGCACATCTTTGAAAAGCATGTCGAGGGTAACGACTTTGTCACCAGCATCGAAAATAGCTTTTATATTTCGATGGTTACCAAACAGGCAGAGGGAATTTAAAAAAAAACATAAAGCAGAAAAAGTGTTAATTTGCCCCTACATCATTATTCGGCGGGGGGAGGTGGAGTAGAGGGAGTGGTACGCCGCCGCCGTACGATAGGTATGATTTTGATATCGGTGGTACCTATAGTCTGTCGAATAAATGTGTTTACATGGGAGATTATTGGGAACTTTTGAAATTCTTTACTGGCAGCACTGTCATTAATTTACAGATAGTAAAGTAAAGTAAATTAGTGGTACTGTAAAATGACAGTGCTGCAGTAACGAGTTTTAAAAGTTCCCAATTAAGTAACACCCATGTAAACACATTTATTCGACAGACTATACTTTATATACATTTTTTAAAGCTATCCAGGTTCGAATATTATCCGTAACATTGAAAAAGAAGAAAGATTTTGGCTTAATTAATTTAAATTTTGATTATTATTTTAATTAAACTTAATTTAGCATTATTATTTATTATTACATATTTTAAAATGTAATATTTGGAAAACAGTGCCATCTGTTGACGAGTTTCTGCACTGTAATAGACTGTATAGATTGCAAATAAAAAATTAATAAATTAAAATAGATATATAAATCATGCTAATGTATATTATTAGGGAGGCACTCCCATATTTATGTACACACACACGGGTGAAATTGTTCCTTACAACTTACAAAGAGAATTTTTATCATCATAAATCCTATTCATTGTGAAGCAAAAAATATTTCTATCTCTTTGATGAATAGATTACACTAACAGCGCTATCTTGTGTCAAGTAGCAGAACCAAGTAAGTAAGTTTTCTTTGGGAAGACGCAAGCATGTGATGTGACGTACGTTCGTAACTTAACGACAAGACCATTGAGGATGATAAAACATAGGTACAAACAAGGACGATAGATATGTCACCGTAAGATTATCAATACCGTTAGATTACAATCTATCTCGCGAGATTGTAAACTATCGAAAAATTGTGAACCAAACATACTGATTACGATTTAACGGATTATTTTTCGATAGATTGTAATCTATCGAAATTAAACCGTCAAATTGTGAAATGGCATAGGATGGAACGCATCTCGCGCGCTGATTGGTTGATCGTCATTATGCTCTGCGCCGCCATATTTGTTTGCTTTTTCGTAATGTAAACAATCTGTGTTTAAGTGAATTTCAATTGATTTCGTGTTGAAAATAACTCACTAGGTACTTTATAATAAGTTCTATGAAATTATTGTGGAAGTAAAATGAATCCATGATTAATCGAAGAATAGTAGTTTGAATGATAAATGAGTTAGTGTTAGTCTCCAAAAATATACCATAATACGATGTAAAAATTACTGATTATGTACTTAATAATAGATAAATACTTGATGTCACAATTCTTGAAATGCATTAATTTTATTTAACTGACGCCTGTGTTTTATTCCCAACTGTATGGACATAGAACGGCTTGCTGTACGACCAATCAGGAACAGCCTTTGGACAGTTGACAATTTAACGCGTGACAGATTGTGATTTAACAGTTTCACCTCGATAGATTACAATCTACCGAAAATTAATGCGTTGAATTGTCATCAGTACGTTTAGTTCACAATCTTTCGACAGTTTACAATCACGCGAGTTAAATTGTAATCTAACGGTATTTACAATTTTACGGTGACAGATACAAACAGTTTACCATTAATTTACACCGTATATAAAGGTCCTTGCGTACAACATCCTTGGGATCTTACATTCTTACGTCAATGGCAGCGAGCGACACAACGTCGCAACGTAATAAAGAACATACCCGTTTTATCCGATTCCCCCGTCGTCGTCTCGTCCGTCTGCCAAACAAATTGTCAATTCATCTGTCAAAAATTAATGGCGTGCTTTCGTTGAAGATCGAAACGTGTTTATAATTTTAAGGTTTTTGGATTTTTAGCGTGTGTTGTAAACTGAAACACGTGCTAAATTCGCCGGCACGAAAGCCCGACATTCTCGCTAGTTTCAGTCAGCTGTAGCTTACGTGTGGATTTTTTAAGAAACAAGCATGGTGGTGATTTCCTCAACGTTTTCACCTCCCGAAGAAGGAGTACTGTTTCACTCACCGGCGACAAAACTGCTGGTAGACGGCCAGGAAGTTGGCACTGGATCTTTGTACGTTACAGAAAAGTAAGGATCCTCTGTAAAAATTATAACATAAGTATACAGTTTAAAATGTGTGTACAGTTCAGCTTACATTCCTTTGTTTTGATTTGCTTTGTTACATAAATTCAAATAGAATTTGATAGAGTTACACTAAGTCACTCTTTGTTATAAATGTAAAAGTATAATCTTTTGTTTCTTCTGCTTTTATACCTACCTACTTGAGTCTCACTTAAAATATTTGGGTAGATGGTTTGTCAAGAATTAGTGTGGGTAACCGGTAAACAGCCTACATTATACCGGAAAAAATTCTTGTTTGGAATTAGATTCTGCTTCCTTCAGCAATTCAAATTTGCTAACAATTATAGTACCTATTTCTTTTGCAAATTGGTTCCCATTTGATTTGTTTTAGTTAAGTTTTATTTTACATGTAAAATTTTGAGCTTTTAAGAACTGTGCGAGAGGATGAATTTGTTATAATTTGTCATAAATAGGTACAATGAGTTTTGAAGATGCTGTTGTTTTTAAATATAAACAAATTACTTTTCAGCAATGTGGTCTGGGGAGGCGGAGTCTCACAAACGGGTCGTCCTGTGAGCACCATATCGTTACTGTATCCAACCATATCTATGCATGCTCTTCAAAGAGAACCCACTTCAGCCTTGATGGTCGTCGTCAATTATGAATTGAGGTAATTATATTTAAATAATGACAATGACTATTGTGATTTGTGTCATCAGTATCACACTAATATTTTAAAGGCGAAAGTTTGTGTGTGAGTGTGTATGTTAGTTACTTCTTCAGGTCTAAACGGCTGGAGCTATTTTTAAATTTGGTTTGGTCTTAGCTGACATCCTGGATTAACACATAGGCTACTTTATTGTTTCACCCTGCTAAAAAGACAGATGTAGCAGGTGAACATTGTAACCAATACAAAATATTCTTTTTTGACACCAAAAAGGAAAACATAAATACTACAGTAGGTACATAAAAAAAAGTTGAGGACAACAGATGGTCTTATTGCTAAGGTAGCAATTTCTACCAGGCAACATTTATGTAGGACGAAAAAGCCTATACGACATCTGTATAAAAATTAAAAGCCAAAATGTACTTATGTATGTACAGTACGCAGCACATGCGGCTGGACATGTTGACCTTGAGAGTGCCCGTATTCCCTAATGGTAGCGATGAATTTCGTAGTGCGAATGTCCAACTGCATGTGCTGGCTTTTGTAAATACACTACCCCAGAATCGCTGCAACAAAATTAAATATTTCTTTTTTTTGTTGTGTTATTACTTATTAGTGTTATTACTTCACTCCCATGGGAAAACCTGTAATTACATTAAAATTTCATATTTCTTTATTGTTACATTATTATCTACCCTGTTCTGTTCTTCCAAAATTATTCCGAAAATATTTTTATGCGTTTAGTTTCCCAAACTTTTGTATATTTATATATACTAATGATAATGATACACAAAAAAAAATACAGGCAGAGATACGGCTGACAGCTAGTTCAAAATAAACTTTTGTTACAGAGTGCAAGAACTGTCACCTAGTAATGAGGCCCCTAGTAATGCTGCTAACGATGACGAGGAAGGCTCTGACAGTGAATTTGACCCTGAAAACCCACCCATCACAGAACTTCGGTAAGTTAACAACACTAAACTTACAATGAACCAACAATCTATATAATAAAACCTGTATAGGTCGAAAATCTGTAAAGCCTGACCATGGTCCAAAAAAATCTTTCGGTGCATAATGTCCATTTTGCAAAATGACCAGTTTGCAAAATGTCCAGTTCGCAACAGGTCTAATTTATGACGTAGCACTGTGCGTAGGTATGTCGCAGGAAAATATGGAAATCTAGGTTAATGTCGAGTTCTCTTGTTTATTATGTCTTCTTACTAAATTAATACCTAAAATATTTCTAATAATTGAATGGGCTCCGAAACTACTGAACTGATTTTGGTAAAACTTGGTACAAAGATAGAATAGACCTTGGGAAAGATCCCAGGGCAAACATTCGTGTGATGACCACTTGTGTTCGCCTTGTGTCTGGATGTTGTATATTTATATATGTATGTATATCAGCTGTCTGACACCCATAGTACGGGCTCTGCCTACTTTGGGGTCAGGATGCCGTGTGTGAGATATCTCACAATATAATATTATTAGAAATGGATAATTGAACATGCATACTAGCGCCATCTAACATTAATTCGAAGAAGGAATTGGGACTACATAAGCTACTCGTGTCATGTGACATAAGGCCACAGCAACGCAGCGCTAAAGCGGTCAAGGAGATTCCTACCTTCGTGAGACAGATGGCGCTGGCGAGGCTGTTTTATCATGTGAACTACTATGCCCACATATTTAATTTTCCAGGTTTATGCCACAGAATGAGCAGGATATAGTGGGCTTGTACACAGCGATGTGTCAGGGGCAAGAGTTGCATCCCGACCAACAGGAAGACCTCATAGACGATGACCACTACATGGATGGAGAGGATTTCGATGAAGGTGGGTTACTACCATAGCTGGGCATTAACTCGTTAATCCGTTAATCGTTAATTAACGAAGTTAACATTTTGATTAACGGATTAACTTTTAAGTTAACTTTTAAAAATTTTAACGGACACGTTAACTTCCGTTAATGTGCAGAAGTCCGTTAATCGTTAATCCAATGCCTACTATTTACCGCACGAAACCGCGGCGCGGCGCGAAAAACAGGTTCAGACAAGTATGAAATGACAAGTGCCGGGCGGCGCGTGGCAGCGCGTGAAACAAAAACAAAACTAGATATATTTGGCCGGCGCGTGCGAGTGAGAAACAAATATTCATAAATCTATTTATTAAATACAATACTGCTATACCCTCAAGCGCTGCAGTTGAACGTTTATTTTCCACGGGTAAAGACATTTTGACACCAAAAAGAGCCTAACGCAACGATATAAAAATGTAATTTTACACATATTAACGGATTAAAGATTAACGTTAACTTGCGTTAATTCTTCCGAAATGTAACGCTTTAACGTTTAACGAAGCTAACTTTTTTTGTAGCGGATTAACGATTAACGAAGTTAAATATTTGATTAACGGTGCCCAGCTATGGTTACTACCACTACTCGGATGGCATAAACTAACTTCTTCTCATCATACTAATATTATGAAGAGGAAAGATTTGTATTTTTGTGTATGTGTATGTGTGTGTGCGTATGTAAGGTACCTTTTCACGTGGAACGTCACATATAGTGTTGCTTATTTATTAGTAACAATAACAATACAATGGACCTGTAGGCACAAATTAAGTATAGCGGCGGCGCCTAGACAGATGGCCCACTCGGAACTAAGCGCCATGTTTTTACGCACACATTGATCATCGCGTTTACAGGCCGCTCGGACCACGCTCCATACAAGCTCGGACCACGTGCAGTCGTCGCTCTCGCGATTATTAACAAAGTATTGATGTTTGATGTGCTAAAAAAAATGGATAAGTGTTCTTATTACTGTTGTAGTTTATTTGGCTGTTTAAACACAACACAAAAATGACGATACACGTTTTTCAAGGAGTCAACCAAGTTTAGGTAGTTAATTTCAAAGACGGCGGGAGTGGACTTTCTGGAAACTTTTTATTTTGTGGTTCCGGCGAGTTCTTCTCCACAGAAGACTGCCATATTGTGAACTCGCATTGACGTCGAAAAGTGACTTGTTAAATTTTTCTTCGAATAAAACATATTTCATTTTCATGTTCATTCAGGTGACGACGAGGAGTTCGAGGATGCGGAGGAGAGCAACGCGACGCCGGACGACGCGGCCGCCAAGTTGCGCCACATGCGGCTCGAGAACGGAGCCCAGCACCACGGTACGCTGCACCTTTCCTTTACGCAAAACGTCCCTTTCGAAAAAAAATTATCAAAATCACTATCACTACATAGTATAAAACAAAGTCGCTTTCTCTGTCCCTATGTCCCTATGTATGCTTAAATCTTTAAAACTACGCAACGGATTTTGATGCGGTTTTTTTTAATAGCGAGAGTGGTTCAAGAGGAAGGTTTATATGTATAATACATGCATAATATGTATACTTGAGGATAACTCACAATAACCATTTTCCCGTGCGGAGCCGGGGCGGGTCGCTATTATTATTATAAAATGACACGACATCTTACACATTTGTCTTCGGCTCGGCATATTAGAAAACAGCGAGCGTTTGTAAAATGAAATGAAATGAAAATGAAATGAAAATGTATTTATTTGCAACAACACAAACTTGTTATTATACATTAAAGAAATTTTGATCAACTTACACATTTTATGATATTTCCTGGTCCCCAAACTAGAATTCTCTGTACTATGGGAAACCAGGTCCTTCAATCCGTCCTCGCCTTAAGTCACAGAAAGTCACAGAATATATAATAGTAAGTATACTACACTGAGTTTAAAATAGGCAAATGTTACATTTCCAAATTTTTTAAATTTTATTTACGAGGCCAAACACTTAATAATTATTACATAGTATAATGATAAATAGGAATACAGTGAGCATTTCAATGAGGGTAGGAAAGAGAAATAAAACAGTACAAACCACAAGCATTACAAACCTACACTTTGCAGTCACAGAAAATTCGTATAACACGCGTTGGCAATACGTTGTGAGTTAATTCAACAGCAAATTATAATATTGTAAACAAATGTTGTTTACAATATGATTCCAAGATAAATTACAAACTTACGTTTTACCGGTGCTCAAATAGAGATTACGGGTATAGTACATTGCTTCTTCGTTGAAGCAAATGCAAAATGTAAATTTGCTAATGCAGTACTTTTATAGTAAACGCAAAATTTTTAGATAAAAATTAAACATAATGCATAAGAGTTCACCAGTAGGTACACGTTACGAAACCAGTGTGTTTAAGTATGTCCATAAAAAAATATATTTATATTAGGTTACAAAAAAGTGATTTAGTTACCGCGTCACATATAATGGTACACCAGATTGGATAGTTGTCATCTCCAGAAATCTCTTGGGAAGTTATAATGCGTGCGACCCTACCCAGCCCCTACAAACAAGTCTTAGGGTCAATCAGTTTTAATAAGTCAAAGGTTGACCGGGTAGGTTATGGACCATCGAGGATGCAAACCATATTAATTACAGCCTAGTGATGTTAGTATTATTGATTATATGTTGAGAAGAGAAACAATGGGCTCAATTCTGGCGTGGCCGCTAAATCTCTAAATTTAAAGTTTAGAGTTGAGTTGTTGGTCTCTTCCATTCATAAGGGAATCGAAAAGGATGGGAGATGAATGAATTCAATTTTGGATGAATGATATTTAAACTAAAATAAGCATTAGTTTATATATATATAATATAATACCTGCAAAATTAGTGCGAACTACGCGTAAAATCGAAATTTGACGTCTCTAAATTCAAGTTGACAATAACATATTGAGCAGGGCCCAATGCAAATGTAAGATAGTAAGGTAGGTACATATTATAAAAGAAAGAATATACATACAATGACACTACCCAGCCCCTACGAACTAGTCTTGGGATCAATTTTGAAATTCAAATATTGACTGGGTAGGTCCAAGGACAGAGTTTTGTTCTAGTAGTTACTATTAGTTAAATAGTTAACAACGATTCCGTTTCATCATACGTAAGTTGGCGCAGCCACTTGAATAGTTCCTTTTTGCATCCAAGCTTGGTTTTGTTAACGATGCTCAGTTGATTGTTAACACGAGTATATAAAAAAGGCGCCATATAGAAAGCGAATTTTCTAGCAAAGACAGTGTGTGTCATAGGTAATAGCCAGGGACGATCCCTACCAATCAACCTACGTAGATTTTTGGCCACAGGTGGTCTCATAGTCGTAAGGGCATTTTTGTGGAACTTTAGGCATAACTTCTGTACGTAAAGTTGCCTAACAGTAAGAAGGCAATGCTCTGAGTATAGCAGGTAGGTGCTATATCGAAACGGTTTGTCAAATGCAACCTTTAGCGCAGCTCTTTGCGCTCTTTCAATTTTCAATAGACTACTCTTGGGTGCTCCTCCCCAGACTATGATACCATATGTTAGTATTGTTTGGCATAAAGCAAAGTATACATTCTTAACTATATTAGACTTCACAACTCTACGTAATTTTTTAAAGACATGAAGCAGTTTCCGAGTTCTTGTTACAAGAGAGTCTATGTGAAACTTCCAATTAAGATTCTCATCTATATATATTCCTAGATATTTAATTTTATGAATGCGTTCTATCACTTGACAAGAACACGAAGAACCCTTTACACAGGAAATGTTATGAATTTTTATAGAATCAAGGGCTGCGCTAGGTCGCGTTCTTGCATTAATGTGAAAACATACATGTTTTGTTTTTGATACATTTATAGTTAATAAATTATCTTCCAGCCACTGGGTTACATGTTGCATACCAGTTTCTGTAACCGACGCCACATCATCCCACGATGCTCCATGAAACACAATTGCAGTGTCATCTGCAAAGGTAGTGATCTGAGCCGACGCTAATTCCATTGAGCACAGATCATTTATGTAGATTAAAAACAGCGTAGGTCCCAGAACACTACCTTGAGGCACACCAAAGTGTATGTCACTTAAATCGCTGCATGTCCCTTGAAGTTTAACAAACTGTTTACGCCCCTGCAAATAACTTCGGAACCAGTCCTGGGCTAGTCCTCGAATACCTAAGGCATCTAGTTTTTGGAGCAAAAGCGGTATAGACACGGTGTCAAATGCCTTTTTGAGGTCAAGGAACACTCCTATAGTCCGCATTCCAGAATCAAGGTTTTTTGCAACCGTGTCTGTCAAGTGTGTTATTGCATCCTCAGTACTTATGTTCGCTCTGAACCCAAACTGATTACACGCGAGAATATTATTTGATTGAAGGAAGCTATGGACCCTTTTCTTCACCACTTTTTCCAAGATTTTTGCCAGCAGAGTCAATAGAGAGATAGGGCGATAGTTTTCAACTTCTTTGGGGTCGCCAGATTTAAATACAGGACAGACTTGAGCCACTTTAAGTGCATCAGGTACAATACCTGAAGACATACTCGTATTGATTATATGCGCAATCGGTTCAGCAACGAGATACTGAATTTCTTTCAAGATTTTAGGTGTGATGCCATCATAGCCTGGAGAGCCATCAGTTTTGAAGGTCTGAATTATTTTTGTTATCTCACCAGGGTCCGTTGGATGTAAGAACAATGAGTTATTTGTCGGCTTTAATCGCTGTTTGATTTTTAAAAGTAACTCCGCCTCTGTTTTTTTAGTAGCATCAAGGATTTTATGGGCTAAACTTAAACCAATGGTGGTAAAGAAGTTATTTACATTATTAGCGGAATCTTTAGGGTTACTTGCAATATTTTCCAATTCTTGATTTATAGTCTTTGGTTTATCTATGTTACAGATTGTTTTAATATTACTCCATGTTTTCTTAGGGTCATGTATGTTTTTTTGTATGTTAGAGCTATTGTGTGCGTCCTGTAGGTTTTGTAAGACATAGTTGCAAGTATTCCTGTAATTTTTGTAAATAGTTATTAGTGTTTGATTATCTGGATTCCGTTTACTTAAATTATGAAGACGGTCACGCTTTCGAATACATTTAATTAGTGATTGAGTAATCCAAGGTTTTATATTAAACTTATTATGGGGTATGCAATATGATTGAGTGCAATTTTTAATATGAGTCTGTAAGTTATTAATAAATATTTCTGTACTAATATTTGGGTCTACTGCCTTGTACAGGTCAGTCCAGTCAACATCAGTTAATTTGTCACATAGTAGATTTACATCAGTCCTTTTTACAGCTTTATTTTTTAAATGACATGAGGTAACATTGTCTGCAACCGTTATCATAGTTGTAAAATGATCGGTAATAGTAGATTTGTAAACGAGAGACCTAGCCAATTTGGAAGTTTTAATAGAGATATGATCGATGCAAGTCTTGCCATGCGTCGGAATATGCCGTTATGCATAACATTAAATTTTAAAAAATAAAATTCCCGCCGCAATACCGTTGCTTGATCCATTCAACAACTATAAAAGAGCTGATAAGCTTCAAATGGCTGAAGATATTTTCTTGGATTATGATCCACAACACACACGAACACTCACACACAAGCACACAACACACAAACACACACGCACAACACAAAACACAGAACACTGTCGATTGTAACACCTTGCAAAAAAAAAAACTAGATTAAAATCGGCGCATCCGTTTAGGAGCTACGATGCCACAGACAGACACACGTCAAACTTTTTAACACCACTCTTTTTCGTCGAGGGTTAATAATGACGAGTTTTAAAATTTGCGGACGACCGACATACATACATACTGTCACGCACATGTATGGTTTTTACAATTTTACGAAAAATTGTTATGAACATATATAACAATTTTTCGTAAAATTGTAAAAACCATACATTTGAGATCTTTAGAAAGTACTTTCATTTAATGTGGCGCTGTATTGTTTAATTGCAGATGACTCGCCCGAGGACGGAGAATAAACGAAGAACTGTTATTAATAATTATTATTATTCCTTAGAGCACAGCTTATGTTCAATGTAACAGCAAAGTAACCGCAAAGAAACCACAGACAGATAAAAAATTAACTTTATTTTATTTTTTAACTGACTTTCCTTTTCTTGTTTTTAAGAATAAATAAATAGGGATTAATTACTTGTCTATCATTGATTTTAAATCTCATTGTCGCGTTCATCGGGCGTATACAAATACATCAAATTTAAAGCCAAGGTCTATTCTGTGTATCAAGTTTCATCAAAATCAGTTCAGTGGCGTGAAAAAGCGTAACAATCAGACAATTATTTTCGCATATATGATATTAGCTGGATGATTTCTTTGCGGTTGCATTGACGCAACTACCGTTTGGTAGCACGTCTTTCGCTCGAATAATTAATTCCATATTATTTAGTGTAACCACTTTTTAAATAAACTTTCGTTTTCGCTCGAGCCATTCATACTTAAGTCGTTTCATACAAAATATCTTTATCAAATGCCTTGTTAAAAAGCTATGTTGTTTATATTTTAATAATCGTCTCCTTTACAAATTAAACTAAACAATTTTGAATAAAATCGGTCTATGTGCGAGGCCTCTTTTATGTATCTTCTATACATTGATCAATATAATAAAATAATAATATCGGATAATTTTTTAAAAAATATTGTAATCTAATGTGCGGTTTGGTGATGTTAAAATTTATAATCAAGAAGTGCAAAATGTGAGAATAAAAAGAATGCTTTGGGCATATAATTAATTTTGCACCTGCCGGTTTGAATTTTAAAACAAAGTTCAAACTGCTCATATCTGTTTTATAGGATAGTGAAATTTAAATGTTCGTTATGAAACGAGTTGTATTTTTGTATTGCACAAAGTCAAACCAAAGCCACATTTAAGTCTCAATTATTAGATTTTATCTGACTACTGAATAAAGACAGTAATTATCAGTTCGATAGATGGCGTTAGTTTAACTCGGGTATGTGTGTTGCCATTTAAAATAACAAAACATAAATATTGTAGGCACCTATTTCACGGCAAACAAAAGACGAAAGGGACGCAGTTACGCACAAGAGTGAGCGCGGTGTATCTGTATCTCATTCTAACGCATAACTGCGTCCCTTTCGTCTTCTGTCTTTTGACACGACCGTTTACCATTTCGTGAGCATCATCTTACAGTTGTGTTGTATTTTTCGTTAATAATTTTGCTGTTCCATAAACCCGGCCGTACTATCGAATATTTTTAAATACTTTTTTCTCAATAAAAAGTTTTCCTGTAGCAAGAAAGTACAAAACAGCTCAACAGATGAAACTAGTAAATAGAGATGTAATAAATAACGAAGTGTTGGTATATAAAGCCCGACCAGAGAAATAAAAACCTCGCCATGTTGCGGAATTTCAATGGAACAAATTTTATAAGGAAAATTGTTGCTATAGTTGTAAAAATATATACGTGGCGCCCCCAGAGCAGGCTTTTCATTTCTTTGGTCAGGCTTTAAAAAAGTTCTTTATCAATTTATTTTCATAAAATTAATCTCAATCGGAACCACCAACCAACCGGAAAATGTCTACAATAAACGTCAATGTCTTCATTATTTACTAGCGTCATCTACCGGGAATTTTAAACAACGCTCGTTTTTTTAATTTGAAGTCACAAATGTCTTCGAACAATTTGGTGCCGACAGCATAATGAATAATAATGAATTTGTTTATCAACTTGGATGCTTCCTATGGGATGACATGACTTCTTACTTTTATAATTTGTTGAAATCTATAGCTATGGCAACACCTTTAGTCTGCATGCTTCAGACACGGTGCAGTTATCTCTTTCTTTCTTATACTAGTTTTAAGAGTGAATAAAAGAGAAGGCGAAAATGTAAGCTGCCTTATCTTTTACTTGTTCTTTGCATGCAATTTTTTTTTCCTTTAAGCAGTAATGAAAACGAATGTATGTGATAATAAGTTTCAAATAATACTAAATGTGTCCTTGTTTTTTACATATTCAATTAATGTACGGATGATTAGGACAGGAACTCGTTTGATATTGTTGGGACTGAGTATACTTACTGGTAGACCGTGAAATTAAACTGGTTGTATAGCCGCAACATAGTATCAAAAACATAAAACAAATTACAAATATGATTAATTACAATTACATCATCCTTATCGATTCCTATATGAACAAACAAGATATGTGATTTGGCAGAAAAGCCACCAATAAATTAATAAAAAATTGTAGATATACAAACATAATTGAGTGCAGTTGTAATTATGATTTAAAAAGGATATTTACAGGTTTGTTTTTAAAATTATATTTGTTTTGAGGTGTAAACAATGGGTAAAGTTCGTAGGCAAAGATCTTGTTTAGGTACTTGCCCATTGAAAAGCTTCATGACCATGGCTTTGTTTGTGGAAACCATTTTAGAAAACGGGATTTAACTAAATAAAAAAATAGATTGAAGAAGAAAGCCATACCTATTGATTTGATATTGCCACCCTTGCCAGATGAACTGCTTGAAGGGTTTCCCGAACATATGGCAAAAGCAGAAATCAGGGCTGTAGCTAGAGTCGAATTTGAGGTAGGGCAGCATTGGTTACAGGTAGGGCGGAAGTTAAAAAATATCGTAATTGATCTGCCCTCGGAGCACGGGCTTCTAAATCAATCACCATGTATACGAGTATCATTGACCTCTAGATTTTTTTTATCTCAAACTATGAACAAACAATTTAATTATACAAAAAATATCTTATTTTTTGGTATTTTTAAGGTAGGGCATTGTGATTTCAAGGTAGGGCATTGCCCCACAATGCCCCCCCCCTAGCTACGGCCCTGGCAGAAATAGGTTTCACGAGTACGACAACTATGTTGCAGATAAAAAAGTAAAAAAAAAAAACCTATTTCTGCTTTTGCCATATGCGGATAAACAACCCGTTTTTCACGGTGTATATGCGAATCGTCTCGTAAAAAGCGGGCGTATTGTTACAGGCTGCTTATAAACTTAGGATATTATCCTGCAGCCAGCTATTCCCGCCTCTGTTGTTTCGCTCCTTTAACCCTTAATAAGGCAAAAGTAACTGTTATGTTTCCACATTAATTTGAAATTTGTACCCTCAAACATAAAGTTTAAAAACAATGATTTTTTTTAAACGCTATGCCCAATTTTTTTTACTATCCGAAATTCTTTAAACAAATTGTATTATTTGGAACTTTGAAATGTGTGGTACAGGTATTTTTCTCCATATGTATGTATTTTGGAAGGCACAAGTGTCAAAATTGTATGTATAAACGTGTAACGCTCAAACGCGAGTAGTTATCCTGTACCTGCCTACTCGGTAGTGTTTTGTATTTCTAAAACATGTCTAGTTGTATTTGTATCGCGAAATGGCCAATAAAAACCATATCGTAATTATATGTGTAACGTTTTTCTTTATAATCCTCCACTTGCTTGCTTATGGTGTTTCGTGCCCTACTTCACAAACCTTGGAGTCATAATTTTGAGCCGCCTAAGACACAAGACATGGCTTGTTAACGACTACTACATCCGTAGATTAGATAGTACAGTAAGCTGACGAAAGAGGTGACCCCTCCCCCCCTCCCCCCGCCACTTTCGCCACGCTGTAACCACCAAGGGGGGACCAACAGCTTCTAAACGGTGTAACGACGAAGTTTTTTTTGTATGTAGGCACGAGAAAGTAGCTAGTAAATCCTCATGCAATCCAATTAGAGCTAGGTCACTGGGCGGTCACTCCATACAGAAAACGCATTTTGTGACAACCTACTAACAACTAAATATCAACTACAAGTCAATGGCGCTAGGCGCTATGTAAAACACCCCCGAACACCACCGGTGTAGTCCCTTGCGCCTGCGGGGTGCTATATCGGGCGGGGACTCATTTTGGCGCGGGGGGGTGAGTGTCCTTTCTGTACGGGTTAGTACTATTATTTTCTTGTGGCTAGGTGCTGTAGTTTTAAGAATAGTGATGCTGGGCTAACGTCACTCCAGCGTAGACAGTCGCCTTTATAATTTTTGAACGACTGCTGGAGAAAAAATATGGGGGAAAATCTACACTATTATTTATTCTGTGACATGGCTAATCTACTTTACTATCGACTTGTCGATATTTCTCTGTAGTTTCCCACGAAATAAAGGATCTTGTTTTTTACTTCCCAACATTAAACGTTACGGGACAGTATGAGAACTGAACGTTATGAATGAAACTGCTATCCATTTTGTGATTGGATAAATTTCTCGTTTAATCTTTAAAATAAAACCCAAATGTACTCTACTATTTTTTTTATTAGGAAAACACAATACATTATATTTTTACTTTGTTTTAACAATAGAACAGCGTCCGGTCAAAGAGTTGTACCTTTTGTACTTGGATCATGCACGAAAAAAAATTTCTATAAAATAATAATAAAAACATTCAACAAAACCTTTACTTACTGCGCTTGGATTTCGATTTTGAGAGTTATATGTACACCAGTTTCAAATAAAAATCCAATTTAGTTTTGCAACTGGCAACACAGATTGCATTCCGAGACGTATTTAAAGTAATTTTATCGCTTTTACTGTTATATAAAAATATTTACATCGCTAAAATACCGTTAGGAAAGTACAATAGCCAGCACATGCGATTGGTATTCGCATTACGAAATATGCCCCTTACTGCTACGGAATAATAGCGCTCAAGGACAAGACAAAATATGTGTTGGCTACTGTACGGCATGAAGTTAATTTAATCTAGTGATGTGCCGAGTCGGCCGTTTTTGGTGTTCGAGTATTTTAGTACTAATTAAAAAAATATTCGAATCAGTACTCGAGTCAAAAGACTCGTAACTTCGTAAGTATTCGAGTACTATAATGGTCTGGTATTAAAAGCGTAGTTCCTAAACTCAGACTATATGATAACCAAATAAATGAGCAAAATAGTTAAATAAAAACAACAGTAAACATACCTTTCTATACTAAATGGATTAAAATTATAGGCTTCGCAAATGGCCAAAAATAGGTTTTGGCCAAATGTGTTTCTAGCTTTTTGCTGCGAAAGGCTTGTTGTTTGTTAATACGAAACTTTACATTCAAATACTGTAAGTACTCGAAACCTGAATTCGATTACCTCTGTATCCGAATACTTCTACTTCTGCACGCCTAGCGCCGTGCGATCTGAGTTGCACTTTATTATAACGGAGCTAGGGTTGCAATTTATATGAATTATGTCGCCTTGTGCAGCTTCTGTCGGGACTACTATTTGGTATTCTGTAACTCAGCACATCACTATTGTAATCTTTAAAAATTCTCTCAAAAATGCGAAATCCAAGTTATAACCTGACACCTACGCTATGCTATAGTCCGATTATTTCACCGGCACTCAAACGCTCAATACTTAAAGTTAAAACTATTTATCATCCATTAAACTAGCAACCTCGAATCTATGTCGATCGAAATCGTTACAATACACTATTTTACATAGTTTTGCCTTGATAGCATGATACAAGAGATTATCTCACAATTAATTGTCAAACTGCTGCGAGAAACCCGCTATATTGAAATTTCATCCAATAGGATGGACACGACATAATTATTTACTTATGTCTGACTGTCATTAATCTCATGCTATGCCCGGCTGTTGACGATCAGAAATATGAAGATTAGTTTTATCATAATAATACATACATAAATAACAAGGATTTTCTTTCTGACACGCAAAATCATATCAGAATGAAATATACTGTTCTATGAAAAAAGGCAGACATTTATTGACTGAGTTTACGCGATACTAGAGCCGATAGATGGCGTTAAGTAGATAATTATTAATATTTACGTCTGATGATAATAGAAACAAAAATCACAAAAACAGACCGCATTTTTATGAAACTTGTGGAAAAAAAATATTCGACTTACCTAAGTACAAAAATGGTCAATGTTATTATACAATAGACATTGTAAACATATATTATGTATTTATCTACATACCACTTAAAATACACGCTTTTTGACAACATAAAAAACGGATTATTACATGACAACAATACGAAAACCTTACGGTTAGAGTTTATTATTCCCAATATTTACTATTTGTAATTATTTTATCACTATACATACAGTTTGGCTAAAAAGTCGTGTAAAATCGAGGTGTCACTTTCTTATTATATTAACTCATGCTATCTTGCTCACACCTATGTCAAAATTAGTTTAGTTTCTAGACTTTTTCGCCAGACTATACGTATATCAAATAAAACATTACCAGAAAGGTGTAAAACATCGCCATATTGCGGAATACAATGGAACTAATTTTATAATGGTGATTGTTGACATACACACAAAAAAGACATGTGGCGCCCCCATAGTAAGTTTTTTTATTTATCTAGTCTTTCTTGTGTTAAAACCTGTTTGTTGACAGTTTATTTAATAAGAACAGGAGTAGTAGTACTTTATAAGTAGTAATAAGGTAAACCTTACGAAGCAAACAGAAAAAAAAAAGCAATTTTGCAAATTTAGAAAAAGAAAGAGATTTCGCGTGTTAAGTTTTTCGAAACTTTAACTTTCAGCCAATCGCGCCCATTTCCAGTGGTCTTGGTTTCTAATTACTACAACATACATATTTAGTTTCGCACTTGTACAACATTCATTCATAAAATGGCGCCAATTTAAAACGCGTACAATCAGCATCATTTTAAAAATTAATAGGACTTCTCATTTTCACGTTCTTACCTGAAATTTAAAAGTCCATCTGTCCTTTTCACGCTTCTCAAAAAGAGAAGACGGTTATTTAAATTTTTGAGATGTCATTTAGAATTTATTGGCGCGCGTGGATCGCACAAGTTTAATCGCGTGAGTGCGTAATATGGTTAAAAATTACTTCTAATTTCGTTTATAAAATTCTTTTACGACCATAGGACCGAAAGAGATGGACAGTTTAAATTTGCAATAAAAATTCAAAGTTTGTGTGTGAAGAAAAGATTGTGTCGGTGGCCAAATGGCTAGGGCTGTTGACTTCCATTCGGAATTCGGCATTAGGCACGTACCAATCTGTTTTCGTAGGCATAGAGTGTAATTTATGAGAATCCCCCAAGAATATTGAAGAGTCCCTATAATGTACGCAAACATGACGAAAGTCGTCACGACTAAAATCTTGTGATGGGGTAAACTAAGTATTAGCCAACTCAAAACTGAAGTCACTTGATGATTCAATGATGATATAATAAGATAAAGATTTTCGGTCAGCAGTTTGTGTACGTACATTAAAGGGACAATAAACTGTATCTATTTATATGTACCATACCTAAATAGCTCAATAAGACGAATTCTAAAGTAATATGATTATTAAAAAGATCAAATTAAATCTTTATGGTAGAGATATTAAGGTATAAAGTTATTTTGAAAAACAAAATGATCTTTTTTAACTTATGATGCTTACCGTACTCTTTCACTATGAAGACGTTATTTTAAAATCTATTTTATTTATTATTATGAAATGTTCTAACTCAACTGGTCGTTGTTGTAAAGTACTGAATTGAACCCAGAGTATAAATGGATTTTTTGTCTGAATTTTTTTGAACACTTATAAACCTTAATAATTTATGTATTATGCCAAAACTTGTAAAAACTACAATAATCTCTAATATAAAAATATATTTGTCTATCCGGCACGGGCATTACAATCTGTTCAGTGTTCACCCATTATAAGGGCGCGTTCCTACTACGACCGAAGTTAATATCTATATATAATACATATCGTGTAAAGTCAAAGCACAGTCATATTAAAATTCACATAAAGGAAAGCAGACAAAAATAATTTTATAATATACGATCAATTTCGATTGTATCTTATTAACAACACGAACATTCACAACGTTCTTATCTTACTAAATGTAAGATAATTTTTTTTATACATTTATTTCTAGCAACGCGAGCTGTAATTTTCAGATATAATACGCACGTAACTCTAACGCTGACCGTTGAATGCGCAGAAGTCGAAAATAAAGGGGTTTGACGCAGATTTATTTTTTTGAATTGACCTATGCTTGAGTCGAAAAAGTACGACGGATCAAGCTTCACCGGCCTTGCGGGGGAGCGGAAGACTCTACCCCAAAAAATTCATATACCAACGCGTCTAGGGGCGGCTCGAGGGAGCCTCGGACCACGGCCTAGCGCGTTGATATTGAAAAACATCGTGAAGGAGACGACGCCTGAGGGGCTCCGTCTCTGATTATAAATTCTGATTTTGGTTGTTTGACGCAGATGTGCACTTCGCAAAATGAGAACTCGACGCAAAATTTACATTTCGCAGTAAGTTCACTTCTCACAAGCCTTTTACTAGCATTCCGCTACTCGGCTCCACCCGCTGTTACAGTTTTTCCCGTGGGAATGACATTTTCCCGCGGTAAAAGGTAGCCTACGGCCTTCCCCAAGGTTTATTCTATCTCTGTATCAAGTTTCATCAAAATCGGTTCAGTGGTTTTGGCGTGAAAGCGTAACAGACCGACAGAGTTACTTTCGCATATTAGATAATAAATCATAATTTTATTGTTCTTAAAAGGTTCGAAATGAATAAAATAAAATTATTTGGATTTTTAGATTAGATAATTATTATAAAGGAATCGTAGTAGGAAACCGCCCGCCGTTTTCACATGTACCCGCATTATTACAACAACGACCCGACCACGGAACTCTGTGAACAATCTTACTCAAATCACGCAGAACTAACTACGGCTTGCTCGCTTTGTATGGAGCCAACCGTCTTCACTTCCAATTTGCTTTCTTCCGGGGACCCATTAACCTCCGCCATTTTGGAATCTTCACTTTCGTTCTTGGGGTCTTGTGAGCTGTTCTTGGGGTCTTGTGATCCGTGCTTGGGGTCTTGTGAATCGTTTTTGGGGTCTTGTGTGTCGTCGGTTTCTTTCATTTCTACGTCTTGTTGTGTGATGTTGGCTGGTTCGCTGAGGGTTGTGTCTTGGCTTGACGTGTCTGTGTCTTGTTCTGGGTCTGTTTTTGCGTCTTTCTTGTCTGTTTCTTTGTGTTCTTCGCTTGCTTTAGTTTCTTCTTGTTTGTCTGCTTTGCTGTCTGCGGATCGATAAAATTTGACATAGTTAAAATGACATAACATTAAAATATTATTAAGCCCCGATTTCACCAACAAACATAACGGTTGGTTAGTGTTTAAACGGCCGTTTGGCATCCGTTTTGTATGAAAATCAAATGTCAAATGCCCGTTTACACATCATATCTTGGTTATGTTTGTTGGTGAAATCGGCACTAAAGGCCAGAAATAGGCTGTTAACATGCTGATTTAGTTTAACGTGCCCTACGAAGTACTGAGAGAATTTAATACGTTAAACTTACCAGTTTCGTCAACTTCCATTGGAGTCTCTTTCTTTTCGTCGCCATTCACCTTCTGAAAATAATAAACATATATTATGCCAAGTATTTTTATATGATAATAAAGTTTATCTAACTACAATAAATACTAATGTCAGACCAATAGGTAAATCTATCGCAAATTAACACAATATATAAATAAAAGAAAATGTATGAAATATTTTTATTTTATTGTAATTAATGAAATATCAGTATAAAGCCACCATTAGGGAATTTATATGCAACCTGTCACATAAAAAGCGGTCGCAATCATAATATAGATTGTATAACAACTCCCATATCATCCCGCTTCCAGCCCTCTCAAGTTAAAACACGTAATTAAAGATTTTTATTTGTATTATATGTATAAAGTAATCAATATTTATAGTACAATGTTTAAAAAATATTTGTTTACTCGAATATGGTACACGATATATATGCCCAAAGAAATGAGAGTATTCCTATTGGTCCGAACATGATTAATCTATTCTAATCTATAAAAATATCTACTGGACAACACTACACTACTGCATGCATAATAATATCGTTTGGGTTTCGAGGTTAACCTACCTCACAAACCCTGGTGTCGGAATTATAGAACTGCCTTAGGCTTCCGACATGGCTCGTATAACGACTACATCCGTAGATAGTAGCCGGGACCAACGGCTTTACGTGCCTTTCCGAAGCACGGATTTTTCTTTTAGGACAATCAGGTGATTTAACCTGCAATGTCCTAACCAAACTGGGGAAAGCCTCACAAAGTGATATTTGTTCGACGAGTCCCCACCGGGATTCGAACCCGGAACCTCCGACGAGCTTTTGACAACGGAAGCTGTTACACTACTACTAAAAATTCACATGCTTATACATATACTAATCTCCAAAATCAACGTCCCCTTTTTAAGTTTTTTAATTTCCGTAACCTCTAATCTATGGACGAAACAATTACAAAAATATTTACATACTGTTTACATACATATTTTTTTCTACATAACGTAAGTATTACGAATCAATAGAATTAAAAAAAAAATACAAATTCATCATAAATTAAATCTTGAATTTTCTAGTTGTATCGTTAAATTAAATTAATCTAGTTGAAAGAACGGTTAATTTTCATTTCGATTTAAGCGTATTTTTATATTTCTCTATTTTTAGAAGCTAAAGTATTTATGATATAACGTTATAAATCAATCTTTTTTTTTTTAAATCTTATTTTTATTGAGGCTCTTGGCGACTATGCCAACCTTATAGTTTTGGACGATGGTTTGGAGAACCTTTAACGGTTCTTTAATCAATCTTTAACACAATTATGTTCTCCGCCATTTTGTTTTGTAATCATTTTGATATATCGAACAAATTTAACGACACCTTTCAAGTTTTTGGCAACAATCGCTATTATAAAATAAGCTCTACTGGATTTGTGCAACAACATGGCGAGTTTTTTTTTTAATTCTAAAATAATGAAACACCCTAAAAACTGCAGTTAGGTAAAAAATAATTGTTTTAAAATGTTTTATAGCGTTACATAACTATGGTCTGTTACATTATAAATCCGGACAAAAGTTCATTGACCTATTTCTTGACAGTTATTAAAAATAATGTAACGCCAAAATGTCTGGCAAGGTCACACGCCCACCCCGCCTTCTACTACGGTATGCCACGTATTTTGCGATAATTACCTATAGTTTCATCGTATCGTTTGAAAAAAACGTGCGCATTGTATGCAGGCGTCAATGACCTGTTGTCCGGATTAATATGAAACAAACCATACAACGTGGGGTCTATTGATTCGAAATACAACCAGCCAAATACTACACGAACATTAGTAAACCGTTGGAACCTAATGGCCGCGTGCCTTTTTGGCCTGGGCCACTTTTCTCGAAGAGCTCGCTTCTGAACCGCTTTTGCTCGCTTTAGAAGCGGTTTTGCTCGGCTCACTACCGCTTTTGCTCGTCCCCGTACCGCTTTTGCTCGATTTCGAGCTAGTTTTACTGGTTTTTCCACTTGAGCTAGCTTTGGAGGCGGTCTTGGAAGACACGCTTGTACTTAGTTCTGGGCTCATTCTTGTTCGAGAGTCACTTTTTTTGGTTTTTTGTGCTCTTTTTGCTTGAACCGTGCTCGTTCCAGCTATTTCATCGTCAGATTGTAAGCTGGTGTATACCACGGCGGTTTTGTTACTGGGAGTTTTCGAAGTGGAAGCGGTTTGCGAAGAGGATGGTGTACCGCGATACTTTTTAGCCTGGATGGTGGGTGATAAAAAAATAAAGAAAAAGAAAGTAAAATAAAGTGACTATAGAGGGAAAGTCTATATTTAAGATTATGTTTACACAATGTTTTTGTCTATTGTTAGACTATAACATTGTGCAACAAAACAAAAAGAACAAAAAGGGTACAAAATGAAAAAAGAAACAAAAACAATTCAGAAATTAAATAAAAGAAACAAAAAGAAATAAATATATAGAACGAGTATGTAGTATTGTGTTAAAGTTTAATGGTGATCTTAAATTTTTCGGTTTTGATGTAAGCTGTGCTTGTATGCATTTTGTAATGTGCTTGCCTTTAGAGTCAGACTTACATTTCACTTAAAAATTATTAAAAACCGAATAACTTTCGTGTAATAATTTGTGTGTAGGTAGGTGTCTGTGTGTGTGCGTGTGCGTGTGTGGATGTCTGTGTACGTCTTTGGGTGGGTGTATGTGTCTTTAGGTGTGTGTGTATCTTTGGGTGTTGGTGTGTGTATGTATCTTTGGGTGTGTGTAGGTAGGTGTATACTGTGTGTGCGTGTTTGGATAGCGGCGTGTGTTTTTGGACTTGTGTGTGTGTAGATAGGTTTCTTTGTATGTCTTTGTCTGTGTGTGTGTGTGTGTGTGTGTGTTACCTGCGGCGCGCTGTCGGCGGTGACGTCACTGGCGAGCGCGCTGGAGGTGGAGGAGACCTCTTCTTCTTGCTCCTGCTTCTTCTGACGCTTGTTCGCTCGCCCCTTGGGCTTCTACAACATAAAAAATATATTTAAGACTGTTTATTTCAGTAATATTACTTATGGAACATACATCTTCAAGCACTAAATGTAGGCAGGCCCTATGCACTCCGCGCCCTCGCTCCAGAATGTCCCTACGCCGGGCGGTCCCGATTTCGCGGCCATTTAGTAGGAAAAACGCGCGCGCTTGTGAAGACGCTATTATTTAGTCTGTGGTAATACGGACTCTCGCGGCCCGGTCTTAAGGTGCATTTTGTTTTAATACGAGTGCAACGACAAACGGTAGGCTATTATAGCCAGGGTCACGTTCGACGCGTTCAATGTAATTTGAACGTTAGTGGCGTGGTAGCTAGAATTAAATTCGCACGTTTGCTATCGAGAGTGCGCCTTCTGTACCTAGTACTATTATTTATTCTGTGATCTAGGTTAGATTATGTGCACCTGACGGGTCGCACGCAATTGGGTATCACTACATAGTATAAAACAAAGTCGCTTTCTCTGTCCCTATGTCACAGAATACCAAATAGTAGTCCCTACAGAAGATGCACTAGGCGACATAATTCAAATAAATAGCAAGCCTACCTCCGTTACAATAAAGTGCAATTTAGATCGCACGGCGCTAGCCGAAAAGACGATGTTGCTGCATCTCTTTCTCTCGCGTATCGCGCCACTCTACAAACACCTTTAGGGCTGTCGTCTTTGAGAAAATAAAACATCTGATTTAATAACCTATAAGGTAGGTACCTACCTTTTGCTCGAACAAAACAAATTCAAATAAACCAATGCTACTACTATTTAATGTTTGCATACGCTATATTTACTCGTCGGTAGATACTGTAGTTTGTGAAAATACGACATAATGTAGTACAATCAAGAGCACACTAAGCTCAACAATTTCAACTAGTTCAACCACAGAATACTAAATAGTAGTACTAGTTATTGTTTTGTTATCTCATCTTGACAAACCCCTCTTAGGGAATTCATAAATAACAGTAATTAAAAAAATAGTTTATTGCTAGTACCGCCAATAGCAGGCCTAGCTGAACACGCGCATCGCGTCTCTTTTCGTTAGGTAATTACGGACATTAGAACAACAACGATGCAAAGTCCGGAATAGTCAGCTTAGCGTGCTCTTGACTGTACAATAAGAATAATAGCCATCGAAACCAGTAATAAATAAGTTCCTACTTATAAACAAATAATAATAACTGAATTCTTTCATCCTTATTAATACCATTCGCTCAATGTATTAATAATAATTCCTCTCTTTACGGTCAAGTAAACACGCGGCCCGCGATTCTCTCCCTTATTCAACAGACATAAGAGCGACGTAAAGTCTAAAGTTCAGCTTAGCTTGCTCTTTAATGAACCTACATTAAAATACTTACCTACTTATAATATTATGTACGTATTTACTTTCAATGTTCACCTACTAGGCGGTATTGCAGACTATTTAATGAAAAATATAACAATAGCTAATACAAATTACCTTTCATTGATCTTCGGAATTTAAAAAAAAAAGATACGTCCGATCCAGTCTTTTTTCTTCTATTTTTGCACCTATATACATAGCAGCAACTGTCGCTTCGTCCAAAAACAGATTTTTTTGAAGTCATAATTTGAGCGATCGATCGGAGCGGCGGCGCGGCGGCGTAATAAAGACACGTCACGCGCGCGCGGCGAGTGTTCGCGGACTGATATAGCCCTGCCTTTTGCCGGCCCGGCCGGCATTTCGGCCGGTCATACCTATTCTTCAGAGTGAATCCCCCCTGCCTATGTCCCTCCCTTTGTACGCTTAAATCTTTAAAACTACGCAACGGATTTTGATGCAGTTTTTTTTTATAGATAGAGTGATTCAAGAGGAAGGTTTATATGTATAATACATGCATAATATACTGAAGGATAACCCACAATAACCATTTTCCCGTGCGGAGCCGGGGCGGGTCGCTAGTACAATATATAACACATTTTAAAAACGTTCTTAACTTAAGTCAGAGGTTAAGTTAATGATGCTCTTATTAAAAAATAACGAAACATACATTTTGTACTTGACACAACCGCTCAATGCGGGGCTAGTTATATGTACTATGGGGGATCTTAGATTTTGTTCAGAATTAGACCTTAAAATACAAGGCTCAAAATTTTTTTTATTATTACTTTCGGTTTGTGTTTTAATGTAAACTTTACTTAATTTCATAATTTTCAAATAGTTGTCATTGAAACTATCTATTTGTAATAAATAATATATCTGTTGTGTTGAAACTGAACAAATTTCCCCAAGGAACATAGGTTGAAATCTCAAAATTAAAATTCAACTTGTCATACAAATTGGCCGGTCACGTGACTGAAGATTAGATGAAAAGTTGAAATTATTTTTGAGTTTTCAACCTAGATGTTCCTAAGGTTCATGAGTACTACCACTATGTTGTGGATAAACAACCAGCATTGATTTACAGGTTCAGGTTCTAGATTTAGCGCGTCGTATAATAGCGAATTGAAGACTTGGGACCGTCTGACTCACATGTGTAAACTCCTAATTACAACCTTATTCTCTCCCGTTACGATCGCATTTTGATTGCGATAACGTAGTGCAATGGAAACAAAATGTAATATGTGATTTTTACTAACTTCAACCTTAGTGTTTCTTACTATGGTCACTGGGCGGTCACTCCATACAGAAAACGCGTTTTGACAACCTACTTCTTTTTGAATAACAACTGAATATCAACTACAAGTCAATGGCGCTAGGCGCTATGTAAAACACCACCGGCGGAGTCCCGCGGCGCCTGCGGGGTGCGGGGCGTGGGGCGCTATAGCGGGCGGGGAACGAGTGCCGGCGCGGGGGGTGAGTGTCCTTTCTGTACGGGTTAGTACTATTATTTTCTTCTGTCCTATGGTTGTATTTTCACTGTGCTAAAAGAGTTGCTTGAGCATCTCTTTGCCGTTCCATTTTTGAATCATTCATGTTTTATCTGTGGTCTGTTGAAAATCAATGACAACCAGTTAAATTTAACGGTGGTTTTTAACATTTGTTTCTTATATGTCACTAGCGACCCGCCCCGGCTCCGCACGGGAAAATAGTTATTGTGGGTTATCCTTAAGTATATTATGCATGTATTATACATATAAACCTTCCTCTTGGATCACTCTATCTATGAAAAAAAACCGCATCAAAATCCGTTGCGTAGTTTTAAAGATTTAAGCATACATAGGGAGGGACATAGGGACACAGAAAGCGACTTTGTTTTATACTATGTAGTGATGAAGGGGAGGAAAGTAGTGTTTATAGTGTACAACGAACCTTTTCCACTGGTTCGGGTTCCTCCTCCTCCTCCGCTTCTTCTGTCTTTTGTTCTTCAGTCTCCGCTTCCGGCGCCGGTGACGGCTCGTGCTTGGCGTTCGGATCCGTCTGGAGATCATTATACATTACAATAATTAAATATTTAACAGTATATTGTATACACAGCTAGATATCATACTATTATTATAAAGAGGAAAGATTTGTATTTTTGTATGTATGTTTGTAATGAATAAACTTAAAAACTATTGCGCCGATTTCAAAAATTCTTTCACCATTATAAAGCTAAATTCACCTTGAGTAACATAGGCTACCTTTTACGGTGGGATAATGCCCTACACCCACGGCACAGAAGAAAATAATAGTACTAACGCGTACAGAAAGGACACTCACCCCCCCGCGCTAAAATGAGTTCCCCGCCCGATATAGCGCCCCACGCCCCGCATGTTTTACATAGCGCCTAGCGCCATTGACTTGTAGTTGATATTCAGTTGTTATTCAAAAAGAAGTAGCTTGTCAAAACGCGTTATCTGTATGGAGTGACCGCCCAGTGCCCACGGGAAAAACTGTAAACGCGGGTGGAGCCGCGGTGGAAAGCTAGTTATACATATAAAATAAATGACGTAAATACATCAACTTAAATATAAAATATAAATGAAGATCAATGTCAATTTTAGATAGTTCTTTTCCCTTAGCATTTTAGACCATTGTAAATTCAAATTAGTATCGCGTTCTGAAAACCTACCAGCGCCATCTTTCGCCCGCGGCTCTTACTAACAGCACAGTATATTGTACCCCAGCGGCGCTGTTATGATTATGACTAGCCTTGGTTTGAGCAAATCTTAGTAACTTTATTAAGATTTGACGTCGAAAAGTGATTCGTAAAATCTAACCTTTTGGCTTTTGACCCTGTGTATTTCCTTATGTTGGTGAACCTGTACCCCTACCATGAGTTGCTAACGTAACTTACGCGCTCGATATCGACTACGTAAACGTGCATTTAGTATGGAATTAAAACTACGCCATCTATTGACAGTTATCTGAAGTAAAATTTCTCCATACTAAATGCACGTTTACGTAGTCGATATCGAGCGCGTAAGTTACGTTAGCAACTCATGGTAGGGGTACTGGTGAACTTATAAGTCAGCATTGCCGACACGAAGGCTACAGCAATATCAGCCATTAGATAATTTAATAATAAACTACTAACGCCACCTATCGGCCGCCACTGTAACTACTAACTACCAACAAAGCAACTAGCGCCACCTATCGGCCGCTTTACTCACCACCAGCAGCACGGTGTGCTGTCCCCCGGCGGACACGTGCAGGGGCACATTACTACTCACTACCAGCAATGACTAACGCCACCTATCGGTTGCAACTGTTACTACTAACAACCAGCAAGGCAACTAACGCCACCTATCGGTCACCGCTGTTACTACCGACGCAACTAGCGCCACCTGTCGGTCGCTGCACTCACCACCAGCAGCACGGTGTGCTGTCCCCCGGCGGTCACGTGTACGGGCACGTTACTACTCACAACTAGCAATGACTAACGCCACCTATCAGCCGCCGCTGTTACTACTCACTACCAGTAAGACAGCCCCGTGCTTAGTTGGTAGTGCGTCTGCTTCTAGCAACGCAACCAGCGCCACCTATCGGTCACCGCTGTTACTACTGACGCAACTAGCGCCACCTATCGGTCACCGCTGTCACTACCGACGCAACTAGCGCCACCTGTCGGTCGCTCCACTCACCACCAGCAGCACAGTGTGCTGTCCCCCGGCGGTCACGTGTACGGGCACGTTACTACTCACAACCAGCAATGACTAACGCCACCTACCGGCCGCCACTGTTACTACTGACGCAACCAGCGCCACCTGTCGGTCGCTCCACTCACCACCAGCAGCAGAGTGTGCTGTCCCCCGGCGGTCACGTGTACGGGCACGTTACTACTCACAACCAGCAATGACTAACGCCACCTATCGGCCGCCACTGTAACTAATGACTACCACCAACGCAATTAGCGCCACCTATCGGCCGCAACTGTTACTACTCACAACCAGCAAGGCAACTAACGCCACCTATCGGTCACCGCTGTAACTACTGACGCAACCAGCGCCACCTGTCGGTCGCTCCACTCACCACCAGCAGCACGGTGTGCTGTCCCCCGGCGGTCACGTGTACGGGCACGGTGCCGGCGAGCGCGGCGCTGACAGCGGGCGTGGGCTCGGCCGCGTCGGAGCTGCCGCCCGTGCTCAGCTGGCCCAACTGTTACTACTCACTACTAGCAATGACTAACGCCACCTATCGGCCGCCGCTGTTACTACTCACTACCAGTAAGACAGCCCCGTGCTTAGTTGATAGTGCGTCTGCTTCTAGCAACGCAACTAGCGCCACCTATCGGTCACCGCTGTAACTACCGACGCAACTAGCGCCACCTGTCGGTCACCACCGTTACTACTGACGCAACTAGCGCCACCTGTCGGTCACCGCTGTTACTACTGACGCAACTAACGCCACCTATCGGCCACCGCTGCTACTACTAACTACCAACAAAGCAACCAGCGCCACCTGTCGGTCGCTGCACTCACCACGAGCAGCACGGTGTGCTGTCCCCCGGCGGTCACGTGTACGGGCACGGTGCCGGCGAGCGCGGCGCTGACGGCGGGCGTGGGTTCCGCCGCGTCGGAGCTGCCGCCCGTGCTCAGCTGGCCCTCGCTGCCCATGCCCCATGAGAATATCTCACCTGGGAAACGTTACAGGGGTTTGTTACACACTCATAAAGTGCAATTCGAATGGCCCCAAAGATTTATAATAAACTAGCGACCCGCCCCGGCTCCGCACGGGAAAATGGTTATTGTGGGTTATCCTTCAGTATATTATGCATGTATTATACATATAAACCTTCCTCTTGAATCACTCTATCTATTAAAAAAAACCGCATCAAAATCCGTTGCGTAGTTTTAAAGATTTAAGCGTACAAAGGGACATAGGGACATAGGGACATAGGGACGGAGAAAGCGACTTTATTTTATACTATGTAGTGATATTACCTTTAGATATAGGATGGGCTCAATTCTGCCGTGGCCGCTAAAATCTCTAAATTTAAGTTGTTATGTCTCTTTCACAGGGATTGCCAACCTACATTTAGAGACGTCAAACATCGATTTTATGCGTAATTCAGCAAGAATTTAAAAACATCCCGACTAAATTAAGCTGAATTTGACAGCTGCGCTGCTTATTTTAAATATCATTCATTCAAAATTAAATTCATTCATCTCCCATCCTTTTCGATTCCCATATGAATGAAAGAGACAACTTAAATTTATATATTTTAGCGGCCACCCCAGAATAAGGGAGGTTTCCCATTAGCAAATGAAGAAAAAAAATCCTTATAAAACGGTTCAACAGATGGCACTAGTAAAAAGTGAGGTAATAAATACAGAAGTATTGGATTATTAAAAAACATTCAAATTAATCAACTTATTATCCTAAAAAAAAGTCAAGTGAGATTTATTTTAGACTCTTTTTGTCGGATTGTGCATGGTTCTGACTGAGGTTAATCTTTATTATTATTAATTTTAGGATAATTCGTTGATTAATTTGAATGTTTTTTTATAATCCAATACTTCAGTATTTACTAGTGCCATCATTCGGTATAGTTTGTAAGTAGTATAGTTGGTGGTCTCACCCGCGTCGGTGACGGCGAAGGAGTTGCTGGTGCCCGCGGCGATGCTCACTACTTTCTTGTTTTGAAGCTTGGCTACTGGTTCCAGGCTCTCCGCGTCCGTGGAACGATCGCCCAGGCCCAGTCTATAGAATATAATATAATACACTTTATTGCACACCAGAATAAAACAGAACAGTCAAATTCACAAAAAAATAGTGTACATGTAGGCGGCCTTATTGCTAAGTAGCAATTTCTTCCAGACATCCTTAGTTCAACCTTGTTACCAGTCTATGGTAATAAGGATCTTGTAAAGGATAATGGGTAATATTGTATGGGCTCCGTAACAAAAAAAAATTACTGTAGCATTATGAGATATTATGTCGGGTTTTGTAGCCCTAATGGAGTAGTTTGATTAACCCAAGACAGAATGTCTGAATTCAATTGGAGAAAAAAGATATGTTCATTAGAAAAACTGAATTTTCATTGTCATTTGTTTATCCATGAATTCTTAATGCGCATTGATTTAAATCAGGGTGTGTTTTAGAAATAAGCATTGTAGTTGAGATCAATGATATTAAAGTACTCCATACGGACAATAAAGATCGATATGTTTCATAATGCTACAATTAACTTTGTGTCTGGGTACGCTCATACCCATTCTCCTTTGTTTAAGGTCGAGATAAATAAGAAAGCAGACTGTATTAGAATTTAAACTGGTTTAATATAATTAGTAATGCAATTTGCAGAATATAAAACGCGCGGTTACAAAATAATGAGAAAATAAAGGTTCAATAATAAAAAGACTCTATCTCTACTCTTGAAATGCTTATAGATCTTGCCCGCACGCCTCCTGCCTGTGTATGTATGTATATACTGTGTGTGTGTGTGTGTGTATACCTGCCATACTCGCATCGTCCGACGGCGTGTACTTGTCCGCTGTTGTCGAGTGCTAGCGAGTGGTGTTGCCCGCACGCCACCTGCCTGTGTATGTATGTATATACTGTGTGTGTGTGTGTATACCTGCCATACTCGCATCGTCCGACGGCGTGTACTTGTCCGCTGTTGTCGAGTGCTAGCGAGTGGTGTTGCCCGCACGCCACCTGCCTGTGTATGTATGTATATACTGTGTGTGTGTATACCTGCCATACTCGCATCGTCCGACGGCGTGTACTTGTCCGCTGTTGTCGAGTGCTAGCGAGTGGTGTTGCCCGCACGCCACCTGCCTGTGTATGTATGTATATACTGTGTGTGTGTGTGTATACCTGCCATACTCGCATCGTCCGACGGCGTGTACTTGTCCGCTGTTGTCGAGTGCTAGCGAGTGGTGTTGCCCGCACGCCACCTGCCTGTGTATGTATGTATATACTGTGTGTGTGTGTGTATACCTGCCATACTCGCATCGTCCGACGGCGTGTACTTGTCCGCTGTTGTCGAGTGCTAGCGAGTGGTGTTGCCCGCACGCCACCTGCCTGTGTATGTATGTATATACTGTGTGTGTGTGTGTATACCTGCCATACTCGCATCGTCCGACGGCGTGTACTTGTCCGCTGTTGTCGAGTGCTAGCGAGTGGTGTTGCCCGCACGCCACCTGCCTGTGTATGTATGTATATACTGTGTGTGTGTATACCTGCCATACTCGCATCGTCCGACGGCGTGTACTTGTCCGCTGTTGTCGAGTGCTAGCGAGTGGTGTTGCCCGCACGCCACCTGCCTGTGTATGTATGTATATACTGTGTGTGTGTGTGTATACCTGCCATACTCGCATCGTCCGACGGCGTGTACTTGTCCGCTGTTGTCGAGTGCTAGCGAGTGGTGTTGCCCGCACGCCACCTGCCTGTGTATGTATGTATATACTGTGTGTGTGTGTGTATACCTGCCATACTCGCATCGTCCGACGGCGTGTACTTGTCCGCTGTTGTCGAGTGCTAGCGAGTGGTGTTGCCCGCACGCCACCTGCCTGTGTATGTATGTATATACTGTGTGTGTGTGTGTATACCTGCCATACTCGCATCGTCCGACGGCGTGTACTTGTCCGCTGTTGTCGAGTGCTAGCGAGTGGTGTTGCCCGCACGCCACCTGCCTGTGTATGTATGTATATACTGTGTGTGTGTATACCTGCCATACTCGCATCGTCCGACGGCGTGTACTTGTCCGCTGTTGTCGAGTGCTAGCGAGTGGTGTTGCCCGCACGCCACCTGTCGCCACCCCGCGTTAACTGTGAACGCGTCCGCGAATACTGGCGAAAACACCGCCGTCTTGCGTTTCTCGCCCGTTATACCTGTACAGAGATATAAATAAATGTATTTCAATTAAACTATATATTTTCTTAAAATTATTTACAAAAGTCTAAAATCACATAGCTAAAAAAACAAATGTGCCATAGTGAAAGATTATCACCACCATATAACATTATAAATTATTAATTAAAACGAAATATTTAATCACTTTAAAACTATTCAAATTTACTCTCGCATTTTAAGCGTCATTTTAGGTGGTTTAATGATAGAACCTACATGTATACTTTATTGCACACGTAATATATTATAACATTTGTCGGAAAACACAACAAAAACGAGTTCATATCTACGCACAAATCTCTTCCAACCAACTCCTTAGGGAGCGTTCAAGTATTACGTAACGCAATTTGGGAGGGCAGGGGGGACTCGTAAAACGTTACGATGCGTTACAGGGGCGGGAGGGGGTCCTTCTTACAACATGTTACGTAACATTATTTCTTTTTTTATATAAAAAATTAGGGAATTAAAACTCCCAAATTGGCAAAAATAAAAAATAAACAAAATACGCAGGTGTTGCGAATTAAAAATCTCTTGTTTTATTATAAGGCAATTAAAACTATACCATGGATAAAAACTATAACATAACTTTTTGCGACTTCAGGGTAAAAATGATCACTTGAGTGTTACGTAACGTTTAGAGAGGGGGGTGGGGGGGTCAAAAATCTTCAAAAATTGCGTTACGTAATACTTGAACGCTCCCTTATCAGAGTGAATCAGCCATTTGAAGATTACCAGCTCTTTTCTAGTTGTTGAAAGGATCTTAGTAAGTTTTGTGGCGGATTTTTTTTTAAATTTAATGTGTCTCCAGCCCCCGCTGCCGCCATGTGCCACCATACAATGTATTGGAGGTGTCTCATGTAGTACTTGTAGGTAATATCTCACCTAGTTGTCCATAGTTGTTGAGTCCCCAGGCGAACACCTTGTCTCCGCTGGTGTCGAGCACCACCGTGGCGTGGTATCCCGCCCAGATGCTGCTCGCGCCGCCCTTCAAGGTCACCTTCGATGGCACCAGCAGCGCACCTACACAAAACATCTTCAATGTTATGTTACGTACTAGCGACCCACCACGGCTCCGCACGGGAAAATGGTTATTGTGGGTTATCCTTAAGTATATTATGCATGTATTATACATATAAACCTTCCTCTTGAATCACTCTATCTATTAAAAAAACCGCATCAAAATCCGTTGCGTAGTGTTAAAGATTTAAGCATACATAGGGACAGAGAAAGCAACTTTGTTTTATACTATGTAGTGATTTAATAACTTTTTTATAAACCGTGATACATAATAGGGATGTAGACTGTCATCATTACAGAATTTACTGATTCTATTATTTCTAGTGTGCAATAAAGTATATTTTATTCTACAATTGGTAGTACGCCTGTACGACCCGGATAGCCAAGGAGGTGCGGGTTCAAGTCCCTGCCCAAGCTCAGTGATCTTAATTTTTCGCTTTGATTTATATAAAAAAATATCTTACATTATGTAGGAAATAAAACATCAAAAATTACTTTAGTGTAACTTATGTAGGGGCGAATTTTGCCAATTTTATGATTTGTTATAGTAAATCAGAATAAAAAACGACAACACAAGCTAGTATATCCTTTATTTTTTCATATATAAATATTGTTTTTGCCATTTCACAAAAAGAAGTTCTTTTGACAAGCCAGTCAACATCCCTATTATGAGGATCATCAAACAAAAACACAATTTTTGTTCAAGGTATAGAGTACGTACGCCTAATCGAGTATGAACCGTAAGCACGGATATGAACTGTCCGAATATCTTCAGCGCGTTCGTTTAGGGATCATTCAACAATTACGTGATCACCGGAATGGGTCGGGTGCTTGTATATACATCGGATTATTGAGGGTGGGAGGGGGAAGAATCCATGATTACGTCATCAGCGCTTCGTTTCCGAAAATAAATTATATTAAATATTTACGTCCAATTTTGAAGTTTATTACTGGTAACACTAACTATATTAGATAGATGAAACGGGATTTCCCCTGATAGACAAACTGTGAAACAGTGTGACCAGATTCAGTATTTTTATACTTTTTCGGCATATTTTATCGACTTTTCCTAAGTATTTTGGGTATATTTTAGGTAAAAAGTTATCAAAACTGTAATTTTAAGCAAAATTTAAGCACGGCCGAAGATTACGTAATCAAGGCTTGGGGGGGTTAAAAACAAAAGATTACGCTGTGATCACATAGAGGGGGGGGGGGGGGTTAAAAAAACGGCTAAAAATGATCACGTAATTGTTGAACGATCCCTTAGTATCAAATGGTTATCGGAGCTGATTATTTTTCCCGGTGAAAATAAGAAATTGAATAGGAGAACATTTTGAAATGTGCAGTGATAAGTTGCAAACATGACTCGAGGAACGAATCCAAAAAGAAAAATGTTATTGATTTCACCGCCCATACAACATCTGCTTACGCTTGACATAAAGGCAGCGGAGCGATACGCGTGCTCTATGTATATTTATTGTCTAAGGTGCTGCCATAAGGCGTATACTCACTGAACCCCTGGCGAGTGTCCCGTGTGGCGGAGCGCTGTGCGAGCCTGCCCAGCTGGCCCTGCTCGCCGCACCCCATCGTGTACACACTGCCTGATGTCTGCACACACAAACACACAACTTAACAACACACATGTACACTACAAGTCAATACAAACATGTCATTTTGATTATACTTTTACTATGGTGACAAGTTGACTACACATGTTTTGAGTGGGGATCTAGTTCAACATTTTGTTCTTTTTGTAAAAAGTATTTTTATCCCAGTCAATTTTGTGTACCTAAACAAATAGATACTATACACGCTCTACGACAGGAACCGGCCGCAATGCAACTGAGGGGCTACTAATGACCTGCGATTCCGATCCGTCGACATTGAGATCAGGCGTTTCGTACTCTCGAATGCCACACTAGCGCCACCTTGGTTTCATATTGGGCGGATATTGAGTGCATTTTTCGCCAATGTTCTTAAAAACCTTTTACAATGCATGTGCTCGAAAAGAGCGTTTTCTAAGCAGCCAAACAGTGCGGAAAGTAGCACTTTTCCGCACTAGTGCTTTTTACTTTTCAGTTTTTTTTTTAATATTTTCTCAGCCGGTCATTCAGCCAGTCAACCTAACATTTCAGTATTTGAGATATTTTTATTACCAATTGTTACTAATATAAAGGGAACAATAAAAATAACAATTCAATAAACGCGTTTATAATTAGTATAATTACTTTAGAAATTGATTTTTATTGATAAATTACGTTCAAATATTAATTAAAAATTTGCGTGGCTGAATAAATTTTACTCATTGCCTTATTGCGATTCGACAGCTTTGCACATGCGCAGTAGATGTTTTTTTCAGCGCGAATGTGTTTTGTTTATGAAGCCCGTCATTTTATACGCCTTTTTAATATAACTGTTTTTTTTTCTTGCACAATGCATTGTAAAATCTTGTATGATACACGTGCGAAAGATGATTTCCGACTCGTGTCGGCTTATACACTCGCTCGCTTTGCTCGCTCGTGAATAAAATGACACTCATCGGAAATCACATACTTTCCGCACTAGTATCATAAATAACTATTGTTTTCATAATATATAACATTGTATGTATATAACAGTGCACATACGGTGAGTATGACGAGGTGGTCGCAGCCCGAGGCGATGGCGGCGGCGGGCTCCGGCAGCTCCAGCTTGACGGGGTCTCGGCACGGCTTGCCCTCGCGGCCGCGGACCACCAGGCCCATGCTGCCGTGGGAGTCCTACAAACAAACACACATCATTGATCAGGTTTCCTAGTTATAGACAGGGTTACATTTTAGCTCCTAATCTGGCCACCTTTAGGCTCAATTCACACCGGAGTGGCAGCGACGCGGCGAGCACTTTCAGTGTGAAATAATTTTAAACTTTGTCCAAGTACTAAAAAGACTAGTATCGCTTGAAACCGCCGACGGATGCGCGGCGCCGCTGGTAGCCGCGCGACTCGTCAAAGCTTCAAGCGATACTAGTCTTTTTAATATGTAAATAAAGTTTAAAATTATTTCACACTGAAAGTGCTCGCCGCGTCGCTGCCACTCCGGTGTGAATTGAGCCTTACTTTATTCTGAATTATATCTAAATGTTTATTTACATACTTGCCAATTGTAATATCAACTGTAATCTATGTATGGGTGGAAATAAATATATTTATTATTATTATTGAGGGTGTAATATTTTCACCTCATTTTACTTTTTTTTTCTCGTCTAAATTCAAACATTCAATTTCGGAATTCTTTCGTCATTCATACGTCATCTTTGGCCATTTTTCTTCAGTTTTTCCTTTGACTGCCTTGACGGTCGTATTTCTTAAAATGTGTGTAATTTTCTATAGTATAACTATTTTATTTTATTCAGAATATATACAGCTAAATACATTAAATAAAATACATAATAAATAACTAGGTCCCAATTTTTTGCCTAGGGCGGTCAGAACTCTTGATCAGTCACTGAATTGAATTATTATTTTTAATTTTCTCGACGGTTAATTTTGTTGATTTAAAACTAACAACACAAATTACGTATAGCGGCGCCTAGACAGATAGCCCACCCGGAACTAAGCGCCATATTTTTACGCACACATTGATCATTGCGTTTACAGGCCGCTCGGACCACGCTTTATACAAGCTCGGACCACGTGCAGCCCTCCTCCTCCTCCCCGCTAGTGGGGCAGCTCTCCTCCTCCCCGCTAGTGGGGCAGCCCTCCTCCTCCCCGCTAGTGGGGCAGCCCTCCTCCTCCCCGTTAGTGGGGCAGCCCTTCTCCTCCTCCCGCTAGTGGGGCAGCCCTCCTCCTCCTCCCCGATAGTGGGGAAGCCCTCCTCCTCCCCGCTAGTGGGGCAGCCCTCCTCCTCCCCGCTAGTGGGGCAGCCCTCCTCTTCCCCGCTAGTGGGGCAGCCCTCCTCCTCCTCTCCGCTAGTGGGGCAGCTCTCCTCCTCCCCGCTAGTGGTGCAGCCCTCCTCCTCCCCGCTAGTGGGCAGCCGTCCTCCTCCCCACTAGTGGGCCGGCCCAGGGCGCTATACTAAGGTTACTAATGTAATACTGACTCGGAAGGATCCCCAGGCGTACACGTCTCCGTTGTGCAGTAGTGCGAGTCCCCGCTAGAGACGCTCACGCAGGGCGCCGGCAGAGACACCGGCTTGGGGCAGCCTTCCTCCTCCTCTTCGCTAGTGGGGCAGCCGTCCTCCTCCCCACTAGTGGGCCGGCCCAGGGCGCTATACTAATGTTACTAATGTAATACTGACTCGGAAGGATCCCCAGGCGTACACGTCTCCGTTGTGCAGTAGCGCGGCGGAGTGCGAGTCCCCACTGCTCACGCTCACGCAGGGCGCCGGCAGAGACACCGGCTTGGGGCAGCCTTCCTCCTCCTCCCCACTAGTGGGCCGGCCTAGGGCGCCCTCGTCGTTGCAGCCGAATGTCCACACCTAACGAACACACATACATCAACATTAACAAAAAAGAAAACGACTTCAAACAGTAAACTATAAATCAAAACCCTGATTTCCTTATCATGGGACCACCTTTGGAATATCTTCTTTCAAACAAAAAAATAATGATCAAAATCGGTTCATAAACGACGAAGTTATCCGCGAACAACATAAAAAAAAAACATATATACGGTCGAATTGAGAAACTCCTTTTTTTTGAAGTCGTTTAAATATATGAAACAACATAATCATTGTCAACATTTTCATCATCCTACTAATATTATAAACACGAAAGTTTGAAAGCATGAATGAAATGAATGTGTGTTTGTTACTCTTTCACGCAAAAACTATTGAAAGGATTTTAATGAAACTTTACAATAGTATTGCTTATACATCAGAATAACACATAGGCTACTTTTACCGCGGGAAAAATCTGTTGGCGCGGTCATAGCCGCGGGACGGAAAGCTAGTAAAAAATTACATTAAAAAAAAAAGCGGCCAAGTGCGAGTCGGAATCGCCCATGAAGGGTTCCGTAACAGCAAGTAACATAATTAAAAGTTCTTGTAGTTGGTTGTAATTTTGATCGATGTTTTAATAATAGTGAAAGTGAAATTGCAGTTTACGACTTATGACGTATTAAAAAAAACTACTAACTAGATCTCGTTCGAGCAAGTTGTTTATTTCTTTGGTCAGGCATTAAGGTAGTTGTATTTTTTTTTTGCTTACCTTGCCATCGCTGTCAAGAGCAATGGTGTGCATCCCGCCAGCACACACATCCACAATCTTCTCTCCCAGCCCAGTCACATGCTTGAACCTGAAAAAACATACGTTTTACAAAAACACTGCTATTGAAAACAGTAAGATATAATGGTTATGTGTTAAAATCTCTATAAAGTTTATATTTCTCAGGTCAATGCCTATGGACCAAAGGCCTAAATTTTATAACATCTATGGGATGAAAGAACTTAAGTTTATAACACCAATGGACAGAAGGACTAATATTAAACCAACAAAAAAAATTGTTTAGTCTAACCTTTATTAGACCTTTCAAATACGCTTTCGTCATTTTGTCCAACCCCCGACGAAAAAAAGGGGTGGTATAAGTTTGACATGTGTCTCTGTCTGTCTGTCTGTCTGTGGCATTGTAGCAGTTTTTTGTATGCAAAGTGTCACAATCTAGAGTGTTCTTAGCTACGATCCAAAAATATTGCCAGCCATTTGAAGATTATCAGCTCTTTTGAAGTTGTTGAAAGGATCAAGTGAAGATTTAGTGGCGGGAGTTTTTTTAAATTGTATCTAATATTTTCCTCTATAGATCGCATGTCTCAAACGTGATTCGTGAAATTTTGTGAGTTTTCAAATTTTTAACTATTTTCAAGCTAACCTGTTGGTCTCTACGACATCTGGCCCCAGCCCCAGCTGGCCCACGTCTCCCTGCCCGCACGCCAGCACGCGCCCGCGCCGCTTCGGCAGCGTTGGCACCTCCAGTTGTACTACTGCACAAACATCATCAAACAGACGTCCCCCACTTAGATAGATAGATAGATACTAACCTGTTGGTCTCTACGACGTCTGGCCCCAGCCCCAACTGGCCCACGTCTCCCTGGCCGCACGCCAGCACGCGCCCGCGCCGCTTCGGCAGCGTTGGCACCTCCAGTTGTACTACTGCACAAACATCATCAAACAGACGTCCCCCACTTAGATGATAGATACTAACCTGTTGGTCTCTACGACGTCTGGACCCAGCCCCAACTGGCCCACGTCTCCCTGCCCGCACGCCAGCACGCGCCCGCGCCGCTTCGGCAGCGTCGGCACCTCCAATTGCACTACTGCACAAACATCATCAAATATAATCGCTACATAGTATAAAACAAAGTCGCTTTCTATGTCCCTATATCTGATGTTTGATATTGATATTTGACAAAAAAAAATTATTGTATATTAATATGTAGAATATAAATATTTATAGACTAAATTAACATTTTGGTTCATTTATGAAAATATGTATAACCAGAAATTGGGCACAGATTTGTCATATCCATGTAATGATAATGTACAGAAAAGAGCACATGCGGCTAGACAGTCGCACTACGAAATTCACCCCTACCTCTACGGAGTACGGGCGCTCTCAAGGTCAACATGTCCAGCCGCATGTGCTGGCTACTGTACTAAAATAGCTCCCTGATTCCTATCAATAGCAATGACCTCGTGCAATAACAGATTAAATCAGGCATGGAGCATAATTATAAGAAAAAAAAATCACATTCAATATTTCTGTTTATATTTTTTTTTCATAATAGTATTAACATATTTAAATGTAATTCAAAGATCCTATTCAATGATACACAATAGTTTTTAAAATGGACTTATTCCTTCTTGAAGCCATTTTACAATTTTATATATTTTCCCTTATAGCAGACAGGATGGATAAAGCATTATAAAATAATATTACAGAGTTATTAAATAAGAAACATGTATTTGAAAATACTAAAGACAGAACCTCATTCATGTTTAAAAGTAATGAGGGAAGTTTTATTGAATTTGTCTACTACTACAGTGTGTAAATAAAACTGTTTGTAACTGAATTTTACTTTCCATTAAATATTAATTGGTTTTTATTACATTATCAGAGTGTTTAGCCACACTAATTGCACTTGATTTGATTACCAAAGGTAATAATTGCTCTTGATGTTGACATTGTTAATATAATTTTATGTGGATTTGGTCTGAAGCGAGACTACTCTAGACAAATTAACTTTTTTGGTGTTGATTTGATATCAAGCATGTTTTGTAAGTAACTCGACTTGTATAAGTCCCCACAGTGGCTTGAGTTTACCCTAAGTGAACAGTTCAGTTTTAAATTGTTTTTTTTTTGTATTGAAAGGAGATTCTGCAAAAGGCATCCTATGAATTATTGTTCTGATTTCAATAACTCACTTGAAAAAGGTGTGCATTTGTGCAGGATGGTACAGTAAGAGATTAAAATAGGAATAAATGAGTGAGATATAAATAATGCTACATTTGAGTGTATTCCGAGCAAAGCTAGCAATAGTAAAATGTATGTTTGCAACTAAAAATTTCTATGTATAGCATTTAATTCTTATGAAATACAGTATTCGCTTGTATTCCATACAAGACTCCAACAACATAGTACTCAGTGTCAATCTTTAAATAAAGCCTACTTGATTTAATGCAAATTTTCCATGACTTTTATCTAGTTATCAGTAGGTACATAAATAATTTGACAATTATCACCTCACGGAGCACCAAAACAATGTATAGTAAGCGTAGTAGGTCAAGGAATTACATAATCTATTTGTAAAATGAACTCAAAATGTGATGAGTAAGATTAATAAACACAAATCAAAAGCATATAACATTCACAGCAAAGATAAAGCACAAATAACCTCAAATATATACTAATGTAACATGGAAAGACTATGGAAATGTTAGATTACAAACCGCTTTGACCTTCTAAAGGTGGTTTCTACATCAATTACAAGGCAATTACATGAAAACAACGTGAATTATGTTGTTATAAATTGGTAATCGCGTTGAGGAGTGTTTCCCGCCATTGCTAATTTGACAGGTCGAACTGAAGACTGGTTTCTGAATGGAAAACAAGCGTTTCTGAAGAAAATATTATGGGTATATAGACTTACCATTGCGTTTCTTCTTATTCTTCGGTCCTGATGACGCCGCAGACGCGGCCGATTTAGATGCCGTACGCTTCACGCCTCTTGTCGCCGGCATAACGCCTGCAATATTGCGATATCCAATAAATAAACACACAAGAACGCAACCCTACAAAATCTTTTGAATTCGATCACTTTCGCACCAGTGACGCTCGCAACACTCTCGTAATCGCATTACCGCGTTATTGACTGAACCTGCATCAATTACAAGGCTAGCTGCACGGATTTATGCAAAACGCACGTAGATAGGTTATATTATGCATTTTTGTATAGAACACTATGGGAAAACAACGCACTACATGTTTACGATTCCAGTTGAGGGTATAGATTACTTACTGGTTTATAATTAAACTGTTTGAGGGTTTAAGCAAATTGCAGAGTAATTTGCAAATATATCTTTAGAACTGAAGATGACGTTGTATTCAACAAAATCCCGTGCATCTCCCTCGCTCGCTTCGCTTGGCCAACGACACCTGAGTGATGTACTTAATCGATGAAGTACGAAAAGAGTGAGCGAGAAATTGGCGAGAATTTGTAGAAAAATTCAAAATAAAGTTATTATTTATTATAAAAATGGCTATATCTCCTGTTTAAATAAAATTCTGTCGCTTATTTAGTGTAGTTCAATATGTATTTTCAAGATAATTAAGCTTTACTGTATTTTATCGACAGCCTTTTATCGGTTTTTGTACAACCCTACTATTTATAAGTGTCAATTTAGTCTATCTTGTCTATGGTTCAAGTTTTTTTGGGCTGCAACAGATGGCGCTAATTTTTTTACAAGTTTTATCTACTCGACGCTAGATGTCGTAACTATGCGCAAAAGAAAGCGAAATTTTAAAAAAACAAACAAAACTTTAACCTCAGAATAATGGTAATGCTTATTCTGAGGTTGCTCGATAGTAACAACCAAAGGGTTTGGCTAATTTATTTATGAAACAAAGCATGCACCTGCATTCGTAAGTTCTTATATCCATGAAATTGGTTGTACGAGACTGGTACGACCGGCACCAATGCAATCATCCTGCAATAGCTGTCTGAATGTTTAGCATTTAGATTAGATAGGACGATAGGACTGCAGAAACCAGTTAATTCTCTACTTTTTTTTGTTTCTTCGGCGGGTTCTTCTCCACAGCAGCGCACACATTGCGCGAACCTGCCAGTTATGTGAACAACTGATATCGCATCATTCGCATCGCCTCTTTTTTTAGATAATATTTTTCTATTGTTTAAACCATAGGTTTAGACTTGTAGAATACATTCGTTTTGAGATTGGATTGAGCAAAGCTTCTTTAACTGACGCCATTATGAGGTGTTTTCCCACGGTAAATGGTTGCCTATGTGTTAATCCAGGGTGTCAGCTAACTCCATACCAAATTTTATTAAAATCTCTCCAGCCGTTTAGACGTTAAGAAGTAACAAACAACGGTACACATTCACAAACTTTCGCGTTTATAATATTAGTGTGATTTCCAGTATGAACCTAAGTGGAGGCCTGGAGTCCTAAAACACAGGAAATCCTAGTTTAAGCTCCAGCCTTTACAAATATAATAATTTCATATGACTAGACTTAAGACTATTGTATACCTAGATCTTTTATTTATAAAGGAAATAAATAAATTACTTACTTACTTAATGTCCAAAACTGGGGACTCTCACAAACTGGTAATTTACTCGACGAGTGCCCCGCCGGGATTCGAACCCGGGACCTTTGAATGTGAGGTGAAGGCGAGTATTTATAACTGTTGTCAAGTTCGTCCCGCAGTTATAGTCACTGGAATCGAAAGTAATAAAATTATCTTAATCCCTACTTCCATACTTAATGTGAAAGAATAAAAATGTGAAAGTAACTCTGTCTGTCTCTTCGTTAAGCTTTTATAACCACTGAATCGATTTTGATGATACTCGTATAGATATTGAGGAAGGACATAGGCTACCTTTACCTCAGGAAAATACCTCATCCCTACTGAAAAACCGGTTAACGCGGGCAAAACCGCGGCGAAAAACTAGTATTTCATATTTCGAATCGAAATACCACTTTTACTTGCGTGCAAAAAGTGTTTTATGCCTTCTGTATTTCCACAAAAAGCTGTGTTTTATGTAGTTTTGTTTTACTGAAAAGTTTTGAATAGGTACTTATTTATTATTTAGAACTTAGGACCCCGTCTTCAAAAGTTTCTATAACACCATTACACCATAGAACCATCACGACACGAGCCTATCATGTATATAGTTAACAACCACCCACGCACACTAGATGCAGAAATAAAATTACCTAAAATATGACTTTAGCGAAATGGTAAATCAAAACCAAGCGCCAGAGTTATTGTCCAAATAGATATTAACCGGTAGAGGTATAGGTGTGGCACATATGGTCTGATTTCGTCAGGCGAACTAAGTCGAGTGACAAATTGTCTTATGATAGCAGACTGCAGAAAATTAAACATTCATACAAGGGCAACTGTATACGCTTTTACAATAGGGTCCCAACTGAAATACAAAATTTAACATTAGAGAAATTCAAAATTATTGTTAAGGAGAAATTGATTAAGAAAGCCTATTATAAAATAATAATAGTTAGAAGATAAGGGAATAGTGGCTTGAGTGACAGGCTTTTTCAATCGTACTTTACAAAACATTGTTATTAAATAATTATAATAATTGTACAAAATATGTTTACTTAAAAAATGCAACGACTGTGGAGTTTCTTCGGCGAGTTCTTCTCCACAGAAGACAGCCAAGTTTTTGAACCTGCCAGAAAAGATAATGTGACTTAACTAAGTGATGTCACATCCAAAAGTTATAAAATAAACTCTTTGAATAAAGAATATTTTTATTGTATTGTATTAATAAAATAAATAAATAATAAATATGTCGGACATCTCACACACGGCCATCTGACCCCAAACTAGGCAGAGCCTGTACTATGGGTGTCAGACAGCTGATATACATACATATATAAATATACAACATCCAGACACAAGGCAAACACAAGTGCTCATCACACGAATGTTTGCCCTAGGCGGGATTCGAACCCGCGACCTTGTGCTTCGTAGGCAGACGTACTACCAATTAGGCTACGAGGCCGTCATAATTCTTTTAAGAATAAAAATACATTTACCTATTCTCTAGATGCTAGGTATCCATCAGTCAAGCTAAAAGTTAAACTTAATCGTCACAAAATCCTAGTCTAACTTGTTTACCAACATATTAGCACAGCGATAAAATATTATAGATTAGTCACTCGATCACTCGAATATCACACTGAACTAGTTTAGCAGGGAAGACACTATGGCCTGTATGTATGACATATGTATAATTATGTAACCTAACTGCGGTCGCCTCATAATTATTTATAACATTGTTTGCTTACAGCTATCTACCTAACTAAATCGTAGTTAAGTTTTATAATGAGATGCTGGTTGTCTGACTGTGTGTCTTAAAACTAGGCAATGTCTGTGGGCGGCGACACATAAAACCACGCCCCTCAAAAAGGCTTCGACGGAGTATTTCTGTCTCATTTCAACAATCTCAGAGTTGTCAATGTTTTGTATTTATGGTTTATTTGATGGAATATTCGATTACAGTAAAAAAATATAATTCGCCTTCACGGTAATTTACATACCTACATAATATATTTGCCAATGGTACATTGTTTTTACTGTACCATATTATTTATTCTGTGACTCTACAATATTTGTTATGAATTGGAAAAAAATATTAAATACGTGCAAGTTTGTAATTTCACTTCTAAAACCTGTGGATACAACAGGTTTTAGAAGTGAAATCACAAACTTAAGGAGAATAGAATAAAACCTGAGGAAACCTGCACACACCAGCGAAGTAATTCAAAAGTTGCGTGTGAAGTCGACCAACCCGCACTGGGCCAGTATAGTAGTTGACTAAGGCCTGTTCACCCTGATTCAGAGTAGGTTTTAGCCCCTCCGGGGATATATGGGTTGTTAACTAATATACCACATTCTTTTTTTTTTTCTTTCAAAAGTTCACATTGTCCTCAATCGCAAACCTATATCAAATCCTATCCATTCAGGCAATCGTCGAAATTACAACAGAATCCTACTAGTTTAAAGTATGGATGTATGTTTGTTACTCTTTCACGCAAAAACTACCGAATGGATTTTTACGAAATTTTACAATAATATAGCTTATACATCAGAATAACACATAGACTACTTTTTACCGCGGAAAAATATCTCATTTCTACGGGAAAAACTGTAACGCGGGCGGAGCTCGGGGCGGAAAGCTAGTCTAATATATGTATATTTTTTTAATTCACCAATACACAATAATCACAAATATGATTGACGAATAAATTATAAGAAATGTCCGTGTAACAGCCGTTATCGTGAGATGTTATCAGCTCTGAGAGTAATTATCACCGCGGCGTCTGCGTCCAGGGTGGTATCGAGGAGACGCGCACGATCATGTTACAAGCAGGACAAGGGCCGGCTGGAAAGTTACCGGCCCGAGAAAATAACGGACGCACACATAACAAATATCCCGTTTCAAATCATAATAGTTGTGTAAACAACCGTGGAAGCCTTAAAAAGTATTAAATCTAAATCTAAAAAAAGTTTTGTGTAAGAGTATTTTTATTATTGTTATTACTACTACTACTATATTGGTTTTTCCTGTGGCAATGTGGGATTTAGTAGCCTACCTATGTCACCTACCTACACGATGTAATATTGTTAGAAGAAATCATGAGCAACTTTCGTTGTGAGTAACCAACAACAACCCGCCTGCGATAAAGTTATTAACATTTGGATTATATGGCAGCACCTCGCTGCAGGTGGACTTATAGGTTGTCTCTTTCTCTTTGTCATAAACAAATATTTAATGTAAAGATACAAAGGTGAAAATTTGAATTTAGTTTTGAGATCTGAAGAGTTCACATTAAAGTATATTCTATTCTATTCTTTATTTTTTTAAATTGACCTACTCTTTCGTTTCAAAGTCGGCTTCATCGAACTTACGAAGGGCCCTCGTAGAAATTACGGTTTGTGTTGTACTATCATATTACTTTTAATGATATATCTCTGTGATTGTCTGTGTTGTAATGTTCTACATAATAATTCACTTTGATTCTAATTTGAATAAATATAAACTCTAAACACCGGGTCTCTCAAAGATTTGTGTTATAAACATTAAAAACAGGTCTCGGAACTTACCACCCGCACATTCATGAAATAGGTGTCGATCTCGCATTGTAAATATTTGTAAAACACGCTGCAGGAATGCTGAGAACTGTCGCCGTGGCCGGCCCGGGCCGTACACTGCCCACTTTATGGCCCCACTTGAGGGTAAGAGGATATAGGAAATACTTGGGTATATTCGCTGCTTTGCCATGATGATCATTGTATGAAGAACTAGCGACCCGCCCCGGCTCCGCACGGGAAAATGGTTATTGTGGGTTACCCTTAAGTATATTATGCATGTATTATACATATAAACCTTCCTCTTGAATCACTCTATCTATTAAAAAAAAGCCGCATCAAAACCCGTTGCGTAGTTTTAGAGATTTAAGCGTACAAAGGGACATAGGGACAGATGGACAGAGAAAGCGACTTTGTTTTATACCATGTAGTGATAGTGATGATACTTAGTGATAACTGTCTGCCCGCGGCTATGAGTGGTGTAGCTACAGCAGTGGAAATATTTTTAGTAAAATATCTTTTATTTCTCATAGTAGTTTATATTGTTTGCACAGACCCGACTCACTTTTCTATTTCCTCACCCCAAGGTTGCCTGGTAGAAATTGCTACTCAGCAATAAGGCCGCCTACATGTACACTTTCGTTCTTTTTTGTGAATTTACTGATGCTATTGTTACTAGTGTGCAATAAAGTACATATATTCTATTCTATTCTATTTTTGGAACTGCCATGCCGGTCAAAAAGTCCGGTGAAGCTTTATTCGTCGTACTTTTTCGATCTATCTAAATGGGGGACGTCTGCTAGTGGCGCAGACGGTGATCTGTCCCCGATATGTGGACTATTTCACCCCTCCACACAAGCATAGGTCAATAAAAAAAAAGAACTACCGGTAAAAATGATTGTAGGGACCTAAAGTTACCCGTGTACCAAACGGTTAAGTACTCTGTACATCGATTAGCGGTTCTTTGTCGCTGTTTGCATTGTAGCGTTTTTTAGTTTTCCCGTGATAATGAGGTATTTTCCCGCGGTAAAATGTAGCCAATTCCACTATCCGACCTCCAGTTTTAAAAATATATTTACTTTTATTATAATTATGCTCTTCATTAACCATCTATTAAAAATGCATGAGAAAGTGACAAATTCATCATACTTCATTCATACTAATCATACTAATATTATAAAGAGGAAAGGTTTGTATTTTTGTGTGTGTGCATGTTTGTAATGAATAAACTCAGAAACTACTATACCGATTTCAAAAATTCTTTCACTATTAGAAATCTACATTCACCTTGAGTAAAATATGGCTACCTTTTACCGCGGGAAAATGCCTCATTCCCACGGAAAAAACTGTTAACGCGGGCGAAGCCGCAGCGGAAAGCCAGTATCTCATAAAAATAAAAACGATAAACATTATACAATAACCTTGTATGCCACAATTACAATAGTTTGGTAGTTTATAAACTAACAAGAGAACCCTACTTAAAACATTAAATACAAATTTTGTAGGGAGCATAAAGGTAGAGTAAGAGCCTCCGTTTGTGGGTTCCGTAGCTTGAACTGTAATAAATGTCTTTGAACAAAAATACGTACCGGTTTTCGATAATTTCGATTACATCTCGTATGGGTCGATTTCATTATATTAAAAACTCACTTATAGTTTCATTTTCGACGCTATTTTGTATTAAATAAAAAAGCATACAACCGAGGAAATAAAATGTAGGTATGTGAAATTAAAGTGAATCGGTTGGTTGGTCCTGCAGTGTACCTACATGAGTCAGAAAAAAATATCTCCTGTACCTGTTCACGTATTTTCCGGACCAGAAATTATAAGTGAACTTTCAAACTCTTCAAAACTTGCCAGAACCCAAACAGCCGAGGTTCAAACTTCAACGGTTTTACTACAGAAAACTAAACACACGTTAAACAAGTGTCTTATATAATAATAGCTTTCCGCCGCGGCTCCGCCCGCGTTAACAGTTTTTCCCGTGGGAATGAATGAGGCATTTTCCCGCGGTAAAAGGTATAGCCTATGTTACTTAAATGTAGCTATCTAATGGTGAAAGAATTTTTGAAATCGGTTCAGTAATTTTTGAGTTTATACATTACAAACATGCACGCAAAAATACAAATCTTCTTTATAATATTAGTATGATTACCATCGCTCTCATGTTATCTTAAGGTCTCTTAGAAACATTTTTAGACACGCATCTAACGAGTTTTAGCAATTTTTGTGGTATTATGTGGTCTCGCTTATAACAATGGAACCCTAACAACCATGAAACCATAAAAAGCCCCATAACGCCACCGTGAAGTAGTACACTTATGTCGTTACTCAGCGTATTGTGAACACCCCTTATAGAGGCGTCGATTGATAGCGGCGAAAAAAGGACACCCCGTAGATAGTTAAATATGATTTATATTTATTAGAATAGGAAGTGCAACTTGGTTGGGGCTTTTTACAAAATTGTGTTTTTGTTAGAGAGCAATTTTGTGAATTTCAAATTTTTGTGGATATATTATATATAATTTTTGTGGTATGTTTACGAGTTATAATTATCAATTCATAATATATTCTTCCGCAAGGTCTATTCTTTCTTTGCGCCAACTCCGCCCGCTTTAAAAATTTTTACCATGGGAATGAGAAATTTTCCCGCGGTAAATTGTAGCCTATGTTCTTTCCCAAGGTCTATTCTATCTTTGTTCCAAGTTTCACCAAAATCGGTTCAGTAGTTTCGGAGTCTATTCAATTATAAGGAATATTCAGGGTATTTTTTTTACACCTTGGGTTACATTATTGAAGTTTTAGAACGGATCCCTAATTTTTTTTTAAATAAAATATAGCCTATGTTACTCAGGGTGAATGTAGCTTTCCAACAGTGAAAGAGTTTTTGAAATCGGTTCAGTAGTTTCGGAGCCTATTCGATGCAAACAAACAAACAAACAAAAAAACAAACAATCAAACCTTTCCTCTTTATAATATTAGTATAGAAAAAAGAATACGAGAAAACACAACTTGCAACAATACAGGTGAACAAAAGGCGGTCTTATTGCTAAAACCTTCATACATTGAAAATTATAGGCTTATAAATAAATCCATCAGCTACACCAGAGGCCTTGGTCCAGCAGATTAGTGCATAGGTATCGAACCAGAGCTTCCGGCTTGGCAGGCAACGACTCTAGCCACTGCGCCACCGACGCTATTCTTCCCGATTAACCATTCTATCACATGCTCCTCAGCTGTTCAGAAAAAAAGCACTCAACGTGACAAAAGAATAATATTATCACATGAAAGATCTTGTTTGTACCCCATTATATCGATCGTATTGATCTATTGATCCATAGATCGTGGATCTCGAGGATTACTTGACTGCCGGTGTTTTGAGGAGGCTTGAGATTAGCCAAGAGCGAGTTGAGGATATGAGTAAAGGTTCCGCCCGTGGTAGAAAATGTATGAAAAATTCTGTTTGAAAATGTATGAATACAATACAATACAAATATTCTTTATTGACACCAGCAATAAATAGTACCTACTGTTACAAATTTAAAATGTGCAACAAGAAGCCAATAGGCGGCCTTATTGCTAAAGTAAATTGCGAAAAATGCTAGATTTGCTCTATTATAATAACATATGCTATCCTCCAAATTAAATAGATTTTTATAGTACTACTCGTAGACGTAGTATATAATATTCCATGTTTTTACTTAATATTTATCTTTAAATTCTATTCAAATATTGTACCTAACTAAACTAAAGCAAATACTGAAAGAAAATCCTCCGTTAACGGTCTGAGCAACTTACTTCTGTTACTAATTTGTTATTTATTTCTAGTCAAAGTATTTATTTTTTACTTAAGGATATTTACATCACTTAGTTAAGTCAGTTACATACATATTCTGTTCTAGTGAGTCTTTGTTGCATACATTTAGTAGTATGTAGATTTAAGGTTAGCTCTATTTGATTTATTATCATTTTTTGGTTTTGCTTTAATTCAGAGGCCAAAATAAATATAATACTTTCCCATGTTTTCCCGATCCCCAAAACACACCCCTATTTGAGCATGCTAAACAAGATGTCTACCGCTAAACGTCATCATACAAAAGGCGTGTTCCATACAAAGGATTCCATACAAAGGATCTCCAAATAACCGTGTAATGATCGTATTCACTACTTCATACAGATTACAAACACAATTATTGCGTTTTGAAAAGCTTTATTTTAATGGCTTTGAGGTTATTTTTCATTGAACAGATGGCGCGGGAAATCGTGTGCGTATGGTCGGCATTTCTTTTTAAAAAGGTGTTTTTTAATGACAATGAAAATGAGCAAACATACATTCCGCCTCTAAACAATACGGAAAAAATATTCTTTGAATTAAGATTTTATGTTATAAATAAGTTTGACGTGTCTGTCTGTCTGTGGCATCGTAGCTCCTAAACGAATGCGCCGATTTTGATCTAGTTTTTTTGTTTGCAAGGTGTCACAATCGAGTGTTCTTAGCTATGATCCAAGAAAATATCTTCAGCCATTTGAAGATTATCAGCTCATTTCTAGTTGTTGAAAGGATCGAGTAACAGTTTTGTGGCGGGAGTTTTTAAATCTTCAATTTTGAGTTATTATAAAATGTTGTCCTAATCATTCCAGTAGTTCAGAAATGAAAGCGGAAAAAATAAATAGAATTGACAAATTGTGTATCAATTTCTGTGATAGTTTTTCTTAACTTTTCTCATTTTGCTTTTTTTACTAAAGTTATAAAACTGTGTTGTTGTTGTTGCATACCTAAACTGTTTTAAAATATTTATAGGTACCTTATGCTTATGCCTCTGTTATGCAGTCCCACACTTTATTTTTGGTTAAAATACGAGTATTGAACTATGTATTTTCGAAAGGTCTCCTTAAATTGGTGTCGTCTTTCTGATTAATAGTCAGATGGCTAAAGTTAACAATGTTATTACGAACAGCCTAATGAGTTTATGCCAGATGTACAAATATTGTATGCGGCGAGTTTCCTTTGATGCACCGACAGATAGTTAACCGTTTGAAAGAGAATAAGGTATAGAGATGTGTAGGTAAGGCGTATGATATCACAAAAGTTATAACACCCTAAAAGGTAACTCAATATCACACATTACGTGAGTATTCTAACAAGTACACCAGTACACATCACACATTAGATATTTATTTAGTAAAAAATAAAAAATATATTTTCTATTTATGTGCGAGTAATGTGGTCGCGTGAGTAATGTTATTATAATTATAATAAAGTAATATAATGCTGCTACGCTACGGTACGGTACGAAATACTACAGAGCATTTCTTCGTACAAAGTGATAAATTTCATTCAACATTTCGGGTAATGTTTAGGGTGATGTGTAATGGTACGGGGTGATATTTTTCAAAAGTATTGAGTAATGGCATTTTGACGTAGGTACTGTTTTGCGCATATCTAATAAATAAGGTATGCTAGGCTAGAACAGGAATAGGGATCGCGATGTCCCCACCAAGGGGCTCAAGCCTACCCTGAAATCAGGGTGAACGAACATGCCTGTGACCACTCTGGCCCAGTGCGGGTTGTTCGAACACACAACCTTTGAATTACTTCGCAGGTGTGTGCAGGTTTCCTCACGATGTTTTCCTTCGCCGTAAGAGCGTCGAATAAACGTACATATGAATCCGAAAACACATTGGTACGTGTCGAAGTTTGAACTCGCGAACTTCCGAACGGAAGCTAACCATATGGCCACCGAATAGCAGGGATACGATAAATTGATTGCTGAAAACCTAATTATAGAATTATTTTTTTAAATCGTACCTATTACTTTTTTTTTCTATTGATACTAAAAACTTGAGGATAAAAAGTGCAGTTGGTGAAATGGGTGAGCGATATCATTTTGTCTTAAAAAAATAACAAAATAAATAGGTAAGTATTTAGTATTTAAGCAAGCAGTATTTAATATTCATTGATACAAATTATACGTCAAAATACTTAAGGTACCAGGTACTAAGGTACGGGCGCCGATGAAGGCCCACTTAATTTCAAATCCTTGTAAAATCTTGCAGTTAAGTAAAGTAAAGAAAAAACATAATGGAAATTATAGTATATTTATTTGGGAAGCAAGATACCTAAAAAAGTAGTACAGCTTTTGGCATTTTAACACAAAGATAAACACTTTTTATAAACTTGGTATTGGGCTATCTTGGAAAGCTGGTCGCCGAAGATGGCCCGAAAAATATTAATGGAAATATATGTGTTACGGCTAAAGACAGGTGTGAACATAAACTTAAGATTAGCCGGCTAGACTTAGGTTTATCTTTGAGGAGCGGCTAATGTTCGATAAAATATAAAATTGCGTCCAGTTATTTCATCTTTAGCCGTATAAACTGCACATTATCCGACCCGAAGCGGCTAAAAATGTATTCCATGGACGCGCGCGGGCGAAGAGGGGGTGAAGTGGTCGGTTGGGGGACGATGTGTTTGTTTTTAATTTTAATATTTATAATGAGGCTGATTGTTTTTTTTTTATACCTTAGTAGGTATCATTGAAACTAATTGTTGATTGTTGTAATGCAAATTGTAGTGATAATTTCAATTTTGAAATATTTTGTTCCTAATTCATAACGAAGAAGATTTACTTTGTTTGATTTTTGTATTTTTATATGCCTAAATAGGTATTTCTAATGAACAATGAGACTGATTGTTTTAATAAGTAAAATTGTGGCTTAAAGAAAACATTATCTATCATTTTTTTATTTGCTTATTCATATTTAGCCGAAGGACGGCGGCTAAACTTAAGTTTAGCCGGCTAAAGATAGAAGAAACTAACATTAGCCGCTCCTCAAAGATAAACCTAAGTTTAGCCGGCTAATCTTAAGTTTATGTTCACATCTATCTTTAGCCGTAACATATGCATTATAAACATTTTAACACTTTTAACATAAAATATCAAAATGAAACACAATCTTCTCATAACATTATTCACAAAAGGTAAATTAGTTAACGAAAAATTCAAATGTGGGCCATCTTAAATCTATCAAAATATAAATCAACTACAAAATAAAAACTAACTACTAAATAAAAATATATTTTACTTTTAAATTAACTTTGAAAGTAACTTATCGAAAATATAAAGAAATCAATTCTTTTTTCTAAAACATTTTTGTTTTAGTAGGTGGGCTATCTAAGGGATACTGATAATAGAGAATGTTCACTAATTTTGAATGTTAGCTTTATAAATTCTCCGTTCAAAATAAAAAATACTAGTGAAAGAATTATTTCGATACGTCAATTAGTTTCCAAGATAGAGAAGTTTAAAGTGAGCGCGCGACGAAATTCCGCGTTCAAGCGCGTGACGTCATAATGCAACGCTCGCTCAGTCCGTTCCCGCTCTTCCGTACGGCTGCCTTGCGTTATTAGGTATTTTGTACTTGGATTTCTGAATTAAAAAAAAAAATAACAATCCAAATACCATAAAATCATGTGTTGTGCCAAAATGTACAAATACGGCTATCAATGCGCCGGAAAAGTTATTTTTTGTCGTTCCAATGGATGTCAAAATACGAAGTAAATGATTATAAGCTATGAAGAGATCAGATCCTGTTAGAAATCGAAGCACAGTTTATTGTTGTGAAGATCATTTTGACTTAAGTATAAGTAGTGATTACCTTTTTATGTACCTACTAGCTGCCCGCCCGTGGCTACGCCCGCATTGGATTTCGACTTTTCCCGTAGGAATGAGATGATTTCTAGCCTGAAAAAGTAGCCGCGCGCGCTACTAGTATTAGGTAGACTTAATCCATCCCCCCGAGATCTATTCTATATCTGTACCAAGTATCATCAAAAATTCCCGCCGCGCTACTAGGTATATTTCCCGTGGGAATGAGATATTTTCCCACGGTATAATAGCCTTTATCCCCCCTAAAATATTTTGTATCTCTGTACCAAGTTTCACTAAAACTTTCTGCCAGACCTCCCATTTTCCCGTGGGAATAAGGTATTTTCCCGCGGTAAGAGATAATCTATATCCTACTCCAAGGTCTATTTTATCTCTGTACCAATCTTTATCAAAACTTTTCACCTGTACTACTATTTTTCCCGTGGGATTAAAGTATTTTCCCGCGGTAAAATGTAGCCTATACATATCCCTAGGGTCTATTATATCTATGTACCAGGTTTTATCAAAACTTTCTACTCGCGGTGACCTTTTTCCCGTGGGAGTGAGGGATTTTCCCACGGTAAAAGGTAGCCTATATCGATCTCCAAGGTCTATTCTATCAAACCCCAAGGTCAGATAGCTCGTAGATATCAAGTTTCCGCCTCACGACTCCGCCCGAATCTTTCCCGTGGGAATCAGTTGTTTTCCCGCGATAAAAAGTAGCCTATGTCCGTCTCCAAGGTCTATTCTATCTGCGTAACAGACAGACAGACAGAGTTACTTTCGCATTTGTAGGTAATATTAAGTAGGGATTAGTAGTTTTCGGTTTTAAGACCTGATGGTTGCCTGGAAGAAATCGCTTAGAGCGATAAGGCTGCCACTTGCCTTCTCCCTTTTTGAGTATTGTTAATGTATTTGTTTTTGTTCTGTGCAATAAAGTATATTTTGTTTTATTATTTTTATATTGACCTATATTACATTACCTAAAACCTAAGGTCTCTGATACCTACTTCTAGTATAGCAAGTGGCATTACGAAATGAAATACTTGGTTATTTTAGGTACTTCAATAAAATAATACTTATAGAACAGATATTAATATCTATTTTCGAGAGTTATATTATAAAAAGTTTAACTTAACTTACCTTTGCATTTTTACTCCTCGCCTTTCGACGGCAAAGAAATCACTATTGTCGCTAAATAATGAGCAACCAAGTCCTTCTATTTTAGGTAGATTATTTGATTGTCCATTTTCGAACCCTTCATCTATTATTAATTCAATTCATATAACTGGAAGCGATGAAATAAAGCAAAACACTGCGCGAGTAAACTACTGCGGTGCGGAGTGTTGCTATGTGACGTCACACGCGGTCACGTGACTGTCAGCGGGACTCGATATTTATGGGAACTTTGAATGCATATAAAATCAAAACTACTTGATATTTTTTAATGAAACAAAAACTAGTGTATCTGTATATATAAAAGCTCTACTGTAACAAAGTTTCAAGTGATTTTACATACTTAGTAACATTCCTTATTAACTTTGAGATCAATCAAAATAAGTGTACTTATTAGTAAAAACAAATAAGACGCTATTGTCTTTAATTATGTGCGTGTATTCTTAACAAAAAATAAATTATCCCAAAATAATCTGAAAAGCGAATGGGGCTATGTTGGGGATCATATTATGGGCCATGATAGGAAATTACCCCCAGTTTAAGTATAATCTCGTAAAAATACAAAATAGGTAATAAAATAATAAAACTCATCTGTAATTTCGTTGATTAATAAATTAAATACGAGTTTTCACAGTTTAGAGCAAAGAGATTTTCTTTTAATTTGCAAATTTTCAAAAGAAATGACATCGTGGAGTTTATAAAACGTGTATCGTCCTGACATGACCAAGCAAACTGTCGTCTGTCTTCAAAATGGTGACGTCCCGGTAATGAAACACACTTGCACTATTGTCTATGATACTAGTAGGCATAAACCCGCGTAATTTCAAATGTTTCGAATAATCATAACTGTATTTTTTTTAAAGTGGGCTATCTTAGGAGCCGGGCTATCTTCGGCGACACTACCTTAATAATAATTTATAAATAGGTACCTACCTAATAAACCTATTGAAAAAGCTAGTACTTATTTTTTTTCTTTTGATCTTAGCTTGTGACGGAAATGTACAGTAACAGTAGCCAGCACATGCGGCTGGACATGTTGACCTTGAGAGCGCCCGTATTCCATAGCAATAGGGGTGAATTTCGTAGTGCGAATGTCCAACCGCATGTCCTGGCTTCTGTACGACCAACCAAGCGTCACCGGATTTGCGGTGAAGCGGAAGGCTATACCCCAAAGTACTAATTTAATATTATTTGAGGAAATATAAAATAGACATGTTTTGTTTATCAAAAGTAGTCAACAAAAAGGTAACTATCGGCTATCGGAAACAAGTTAGGTATTGGTTAGATAAGGTAAAAATATGAGTAGGTACCTACATAATAAAACAAATAAATAAATTCATCAATAAATAAAGAATTTATAACATTAGTAATTTGATAATTCTATAATAAATATAAAGAAATAAATAAATTCATCAACAACAAATAAATAAATAGATACCTAAGTAAACAAATATATAAATAAAAATAAATATACTTCAATCTCGTGCCGTCGGTCGTATGTGTGTTATTTTAATTTTATTACTTGACCATATAATTATTTACAATAGAATTATTATTTTAATTACTTACAATAATTATTGTACCATAATGTTCAATATTCAATACTCAATACTCAATACTCAATATTTTATTTGCATTCCACAATGGTATAAAAGGTGTTACATAAATTTGTCTTAGATGCACATCATGGACCCTTACGGGCACAACAAAATAGGAAAGTAAGAGAGGAGGCTGTTAACACATTATAATAATAAAAGTTTTATTTAAGTATTCAAAGTAACAGTTTATTTATAGGCAATCATTAAGATATTCATTGATGCTATAGTAGGCTTTAGAAAGTAATAAGTCTTTTAATTTTTTGATAAAAGAATTATCGTTACTCTCGTTTAATAGCGTGTTAGGTAGCTTGTTATATATTTTAATAGACATGACGTAAGGGCTGCGTGAATGCAGGGTTAGTTTTGATTGTGGTAAGATTAGTCTTTTTTTGCAGCGAAGTGAATATTTCATTGGTAGGTCTTGACGGCATTGAAAAATGTTTTGTTGATTTCGTACAAATTTACATATTTCAAATATATATATCGACGGCAAGGTTAAAATTTTGTGCTTTTGGAAGTATGGTCGACAGCTGTCAGTGTCTTTGAGGTTCATTAATATTCTAATAAGTTTCTTCTGTTTAGTAAAAAATGTTTGCTGTGCTCTCAAAAGGGCCTCATATGTGAAACTGTTTTATAATTTAGACCTTAAGATACCATATGATTGCAAATAAATAAATTGAATTGAATTGGTTAAAGTTTTAAAAGTTTTTCGTATAAATATCATTTCTGTTAAATAAATTATTTTTCTTTCTTTCTGTTACTATTGTATCAATTTTCATTCTACCATCTTAGTTTGAACACAATGTTTAAGCAAGCGAATAAGAAAGATAACCAGTTAAAACCACCTCTACAAAATTTTCGCGCTACATCCATCTACACGCCAACTCCCTGAAAAATGGCGAACTTCACCGGACATGGACCAATAGTAGGCGTCACCCTCAAATCACGAAAACCACTCCCATTGGCCGATTGCATCTCCTCAACTCGCCTCGACCAATCAGAACGCTAAACGGAAGTCCAAGTCAAACCAGTTCCATTTTCGCTTTCAAGTCGCGCGCACGCATTTTAAATTTGACGTTCGCGTTCGAATTAATCCAGTTTTTTTTAAACTTTTTCTTTCTAAACTGCCAGTGTTTTATTTTTGAAAGAAGTGAACGCCCGGTGTGTGAAATTTAAAAAAGTTAAGTGTTCGAATGAGTTTTTAAAAAAGTAGTGGACTAGAACGTAAATAGGTTGCGTTTCGTCATTCGGGAGGGTATTATTTTTAGCATTTAGCTTGTTAAAGCTGATGTTGGTACGATGTGAGCCGGATCTTAATTTAGCAGTGCACACGAGTGTGAGTATGCCACAGTGTGTCTTCCTTATTCCCCAACTGGCCGTCGGCAGACAGACATTCTGACCGCTTAATGAGCTTTATTCGATATGACATCACCTGTTAAATAATTTGATTAAAGCAGAAGTATATTTTATAAATATTAAAAAAGATATATAGATTTTTTGTTATTACTTAAATAAAATATGTTAGACCAATAGAAGATACTCGTAAAGAAGAATTACACACCAGATATCTCAAACAAACGAAGATAGAAGAAAAGTAATAATTTAAAATCCTGACCTGGAATCTGCTTAATTTTTAAACAACTTTACTAACTGAAACATTTATGTATAACTTTATTAAATCCTACCGAGACCAAGTTAAAAATCCAGAAATCATTAAATGCATCCTCGATATCCAGGACACGATAGTGTTTTTAAAAACTTCATTTCATACATAAAAAAATTACCTACTGTCCCGAATAAGAATGAATAATAAGGCAAATATCTTAAAATAATAATATAAAAATAATGACTACGGCGTATAATGAATACACAATAGAAATAGCTACATATTAAAAAAAGAAAAAATAACAACAACAAAAAAGGAACAACAGAAAAATCCGACACGTAAGTTTATTTCTTTCTGCGTGTCTTGTGATTCAATAATCGAAATTACGGTTCAAATTGTATTGGGATTATCATGGGATTATCTTAAAGATACGCTCAGTGTCAATAACATTAACAAACTCAGCTAAAATGGAAAGTGACCATTTCGATACAAAAAATAATTTTGTAACTTTTATCATCCAGATGAACATTCTTAAATTCTCGTGGTTGTCTATAGACATTAGATCGCGTTAAATAACCCGTAAAAAATGTCTGTAAGTTTTATTATTCAGTTCTCATCCATATTTTTTTACATAATTAAGACCTTTTTCCTTAATACATAGTACCTACGATTAATTCCTATGTCACTTGCATTAATTCTAAAGTGTCTACCATTTGAAAACTTGACAAATCATGTATTTGCCAAAGAGCTGTTAAAATCAATTTATGAAATTCATTTTTTGAATAAAATTAACCCAAAAACACATGTCAAGAATGTTCTCGAGTTTATTATTCGGTTGGGTCATAAGTTTTTATGTAATACGGCCATACATGGTCATTAATTAGCCCCCCATAGGGTTTTGTACCATAAAAGTACCATTTTATGGTCGAAGATACGATCTTGGCCCGCTGAAGTTGAAACGGGTTAGGCCTATTTTGTTAGGCACGGATTTGTTCCGTTAATTGGTCATTTAGTTGAAAAGTTATAGTAGATAAAGATATAAAGTATGGTAATTATAGTAGGTTTAACTATTGCTACTTAGTTACTTTAAGAACTTAAAAATAAGAAAAAAACAATAATTTATTCATTTTTTAAATTTAGATAGAAATCCAACTCTATTCATTCTTTATATTTAATTACTAAAATTATAACGATTGGCTCAGCTTATATATAGTAGTAATAAATAAACAAAAGTTTACCCAACGTTACTATAATTAGTTATATTATAGCATTTACCCAATTTTCCGAGTTGTTGCTAAAAAAAAACATCAATGCTCATTTTATTTTTTAAACTTGTGATCTAGTTATTTTTGTTTATTACCTACGGAAACTCTTCGTAACCATAAAATATAATGAGCTTTAACCTAATCAGTGAGGCACTGTCCTGTCCCGATCAGCTGATCATCAGATTTATAATTTATCGACTTCAAAAAAACATCGATGTTAAAAAAATCTTCTCACCAAAATGGTCAGCATTAAATATCACGTCGCTAATAGTGAGGCGATTTGTTCCATTATCACTGCACGGTAATCTGTCGATAAATCTTGTGTTTTACAGCTGTGCTGTGCGATAAGAATCACGCCACGTGGGGTAATAGTGTTGTAACAATAATGTCGATAAATATTGTTAAGCTTATTTTGTCCAGAACTCTCCATTTCCAGTATGTAGTGAAATCTTTGCCAAGCGAAAGAATTATTTAAGTACACGAAACGTATCAGTTAAAATAACAATGCAAGAAAACTCAACTATTCAACGTCAACATTTTTTTTACTGTATGCTTACTTCTACTAAATACTTATTAGCAAAAATAATTAAATGTCTGGCAAAACAAATTTCTGCAACAAAATGTGAGTTAGCAAAAAATCAGGGCAGCTAAATCAAAACGTCCAAGTATAACATAAATTCAGCAAAACTTTTTTTACAAATTGAAAAGAACTCGGGAAATGAGGACTTAGAATGTTCTTTAGATCAAAGCCATTTGGTCTTCAGCCAAAAGTTATAAAGATGACAATAAAATACAAAGATTTAGCCCAGTTTCTTGAATGATTCTATTTTAAATATGTGTTTGTTAAGAAAAAAGACGTGTATGTCCCATGTCACGTACTATACTTAAATGCTTTGGCGTGCACAATAAGTAATGCTTTATTTATCGCAATGCACACAGTTGTAAATACGAGTATTATTAAGATGTAGCTGATCAGTTTAATGATGGTAATTTGAAAAAATCGAATATCATACTCACCAAACCAAAATAAAAACAAAATTTTTAATTTACGTGTATTTAGTGTGATGTGACAACTCATGTACCCAAATGTTCTGTAAAACGAAAGTACTTAATCGTTTTCATTTTTAAATTCTAATGTATAATTTGCAGCCATAACAAGACCCCACGCTAACCAAAAAATATCGATAAAACGTTGTTGCAGCCCTGTCAACCCGTCAACTCCATATATCAGGGAGGCCTCCCTCGCGATCGTGTCGATGATAAAAATTACTTAAAACACCAAACATTTAACATCTTGGCCCTTTACTGTCTCTCTCACACCAACACACTTACTTGAAACAGAACGAGAAAGAAATAAATAGCCTGTTATTGTTTTATAAGACTTTGAAAACTTTGTCACAGATTTTTTGAAGTTTTTAAGCCGTATGACTGGAAAATTATGGTTTCTTTTTGATTGTTTTAAAATCTTCATTTTTTTTTTGTGGAGTCTTGTCAGTAGATCTGGGTAATGTCTCAAAGTGCGTGTTGGAATTTTAGTACGATAAAAATATAGGAAATTAATGATGGCGACCACTGAAGAGATTTGATGGTTGATTGTGTTCAAACTGATATACGGGCGACAATTTTTTGATACAAATTATTGTTTCGAGGTTTTCTTAGAATAAAGAATAATTTTGAGTACTTTACTGAGTTAAAATAATAAATTATACGCTTTCTTTGTTGCAGGTGTACAAGTTGAGGTGGAAAAAATGAAAAAGAAGAGAAAATCTAGAAGAAAGTGTTTGTAAAATAATAATAAAATCAAAGTATGCACAAATAACGAAGTAACATTTTTAAAGTGACCGTACTAACCAGACAGGACTGGATTTAAATTAAAGTTTATTTTGAAGTGTCCAAATATTTGTAAAGAATACCGGAGCAGAGAGCACCTTGAAACAACCCACTCTACAAACATCGGTGCTTAAGAAATCTCAGCACAAATAAGTAATCGGCGTTTTAGGTGATTTCTTTTGTTTAAACATTTTTGGGACTGCTGCCTTCGCCCGTTTATTTAGCTGCCTTTAAAGAGCGATTCCAAAAACAAAACAGTGAAAGAACAAACAAAACTCGATCGCATTTACCGTAAAGACTACCAAGATAAATATAAATAATAAAAAAGCAAACGAGACGCGTTACGTCCTCGGGTATTTTGTTTTTCAATTCCAATTTCAAATTTCGAAGCGCGCGAAGTGACAACCGCCATCTTGTAACCCAAAAAGTTTTTTATAGTCTGTCATAAAAGGTCTTTTATATGCAACATTTTGTCAAAGACATAATAATCACGCGCGAATTGAAGAGTAATAAGACCGGTGAAGGATTTTAGTGAGGTTTTTGTGTGGTGAAGTGATTTTTTGGTGTCAAAGTGGCTGGGGACGAGCATTTGGACATGCTGGGGGCTCCCGAGTGGGGGCAGCGGGAGGCCAGCCCCCCAAGGGAAGCCCCCCTGCCGAGTTTTGGCTTCACACAGGAGCAGGTCGCGTGCGTTTGCGAGGTGAGTTATGGAATGTGGATTTTTAACGTGTGTGGCGCTATAAATATAACTTATTATTGATTTAGAGCTGTGATGAGCAATGGTAGAGGATTGTGAATCTGTTCGTTTTCCTCTATAAGGATTCAGAACGTTTTGTTCCCTGTAAACGTGGTCTAACTTTCATATCTTTCGGAAGAACACTTTCTGTAGATATACAACATACTCAATGAAAAAGTAGGTTGGTACGTTTTCATTTTATAGAAATAATGATCAGTATGAAAGTAGCTAATAAATGCTAATAACATTAAAATCGTAATGTACGAACCTGTACAAAACTAGTTTTTAGTTTTATATTTACAAAACTTAAAAAATATTATCAAAATTGGACCATGTTTAGGAAACGCATTATTTTCCTTTTAATTTAAATTTTTGGCGGGAAGTTGAATGAGCTAAGGTCGGAAAGTTTTTTTTTCAAAAACTGTTTTTTATGTCTGGAATTTCGTAGTACGAAAACTTTAACTAAAGCGCAGCGCAGCAAAATATTCAGAATGCTGGTGTTTTTAAGGCCCAAGCAAAGCTGCAAACAATAGCTGACGGAAAAATAAACTAAACTTTTAATTTTCCCGCAATTTTTTAATGATCAGCTTCCAGTGCAGTAATTTAGTTTAAAACAAAAAAAAACTAACTTACTCCCCTTTCTAATTCTTACTTCAGGTATTGTTATTAATAAATAAATTGAAGAGTAGGTACTTACCTATAGTCAAGACAAGTTTTTAATTTATACCGCGACCTGTACAATAATATTTAAATACAATGCCAATTTGAATTATCTGAAGTTTTTATAGATAAAAATTACGTTATAAAAATTTCAAGCAAAATACATCGAAGTGAAAGCGTTCATACAAAAGACATCAACGCGACAATTACCTATATATATTACACTGCGAAAGAAATTTAGTCTGTTACGCTTTCACGCCTAAACAGCTAAATGGATTTCGATGAAACTCAGCAAAGTGATGGATAACATCAAAAGGAAGTATTAAAACTCTGTAGAACAGAATATACCGCATTATCTTGGGCAAAAAACGAGGCGAGCAAAGCTGCAGGGTGGAAATAATACATTTGCAGAAAGTTTGTTATTGTATCATTGCGTTTATCGTGTGGTCCCACTGCTGGGCAAAAATCTTCCCACTCTTATTCCAATCGTCACGATTAAGAAATATTGCAACTGTTTTTTATATCAAATCAAATCAAATCATTTATTTGCTTTGCTTATGGTACAAAAAAGGATGGTCAATAACAAATAAACGAAACACACATGCAAAATAGATTGTATAAAATTAAATGTCTTATAAAAATAATAATATTATTAACAAAATAATTCTATTAAATTACACAGGTCAGGATACAAAATAATAATAAGAATAATACGCTACATAGTGTCAATTTATGATATTAAAATAAGTCATGTCAATATTAATTCAATACAACTACAATTTCATATACCTAAATTTCAAATCCAATTTCAATTTCATAGTCTCTAATACTACTATGTATTTTATTTTTATTTTATTTTATTTTTATTTTATTTTTATTTTATTGGCGTATGTAGTATAGGCGTATCCTACCATCTTTACTTTTTAATATTTTTGTTATATCTCGGTGTCATAAAAGATAGTATTGTTGCAAGTTGCAACCTCCAAAGTCCAGTGGTAAATACGTTCGCCTCGAATAAAAGAGGTTCCGGTACTTGTGGAACAAATATCACTTTGTAAGAATTTCCCCAGTTTGGTTAGGACATTGCAGACTGAATCACCTGGTTGTCAGAAAAGAAAGATAATTCCGTGCTTTGGAAAGCACAACGTAAAGTTGTTGATCTAAATCCCACAAAAACCGTCAGCTTCTTCAAAGCGGTCGGTTTGGAAGAGGCTATGTAGCCTATGAGGGCCGACTACAATAGATCCACTATGGGTCGCAGTGGTCTTGGGTACTTGGTGGCCTTTCCTCACCATCCAAATCATAATCATATCTATCTATTTTTATCTACGTATGTAATCGTTTTATGAGCTATGGATTGTGCCTTATGCAAATAAATAAATTGAATTGAATAGCTAAATAATTCCAAAACCAGGGTTTGTGAGGTAGGTTATTAAGAAGTTGCAACATTCACCAGTAGTTCTGAAGCTATTTTAATTAATCATACGTTTGATAATGTAAACAATATGCAGTTTGTTATTAATGTAATGTGCACTTGCAAGCGTTCTATGAAACCCTATTCCCTGTTTGCTAAATGATCGCTAGTTGAGCAGAAATTTATTGATTACGTCATGTCTGTGGTGTTACTATTATTGTTATAAGCTTATAATATTAACTAGCTAAAGCTATGCCCGCGTTTTTTATAATTTCCCGTGGTAAAATGTGGTGGTAATGTGTTGACTGGGGATAAGGTACCATCATGCAAAATGTAATTTAAATCGGTCCAACGGTTCCAGAGATTAGCGTGTACAAACAGACAGACAGACGATTTTTTTCTCAAAACTTGTATTTTTGTGTTCAGCTACAATGCCTTTATCACCTACAAACAGTTTAAAAAAAATAATTAATGTACAGACACGCCGATTCTGCAGTTCTATTAAGTATAGATAGATAGATATATATTATACAGAGTGTCCGGCTAAATATGTTAGACACACTGTAGATTGTACAACAAACTAGCTTTTCGCCGCGGCTCCACCCGCAGTTGTTTACAGTTTTTCTCGTGGGGATGAGTAATTTTCCTGCAGTAAAAGGTAGTCTACGTTCTGTCCCAAGATTTATTCTATCGTTTCATCAAAATCGGTCCAGTAGTTTCGGAGCTTATACAATTATTAGGAATATTTTAGGTTTTTTTCTACACCTTGGGTTACATTATTGGTGTTATAATAAGAATCCTAATTTTTTTTTAAATATAATAAAGCCTATGTTACCCGAGGATAAAGTAGCTTCCCAACAGAAAAAATAGGATCCATGTTAAAGTAAAAAAAATACATAAATATTCATAGGCTCTGGAACTACTGTATCGATATTAATGAAGCTTGACAGGAATATAGAGTAGACCTTGAGAAAGAACATAGGAACATGGGAACATATTTGTGGTACCAATAAAGAATATTTGTATTGTATTGTATGTATTGCATAGACCACCTATTACCGCGGGAAAATTCCTCATTTCTACGTAGTAAAAAAAAAACAAAATACAGTTTTAAAAACAATCACATTATTAACCTACCCTATCTATCACGTTAAATTATCTACAAGTACCCTCCCTCAGCTACCCTCGCCACGCCCTTCGTAACCGGATATCCGGGTGGCTGCCGTCGCCGTGGATACCTGTGATGAAAAAGTTCCATGTTTGAAAAGGTTCTATGTTTGTTTGTTAAGTTTTCTAATGCGTGGAACTGGTCTCTCCTAGTCCTTTTTCTAAAATAACGAAAAAAAAAGAAACATTTATTGCGACACTAGCGACTCGCCCCGGCTCCTCACGGGAAAATGGTTATTGTGGGTTATCCTTGAGTATATTATGCATGTATTATACATATAAACCTTCCTCTTGAATCACTCTATCTATTTAAAAAAACCGCATCAAAATCCGTTGCGTAGTTTTAAAGATTTAAGCATAACATAGGGACATAGGGACAGAGAAAGCGACTTTGTTTTGTACTATAATAATAATAAATCTTTATTATTGTACATTACAAAGTCAATCACAGTAACTTAAAATAGGTTGTACAATATCAACGGTGCGTAAAGAAATTCTCTTCAGCCCCTAAACTAAGTTACTACTATGTAGTGATAACAAAAAATAAAATAGTAAAAAACATTTATTGCGACAAGGTAATACAAAAGCAATGTTAACAGTAACTTTTGTCTAAATGTCACAAAGGGTTATTGGCTCAGCGACTGCTGGGCTGAGTTACAGATAGACCCAGCGCTAATTTTCAGCCCACACACCTAGGTATAGGTATACATACACTGTGAAATTTTCAGTCCGGTGAAGCTTGATTTGTCGTACCTTTTCGACACAAGCATAGGTCAATAAAAAAAAAAAAAAAAAAAATACACCGTGAAATTTAGCTGGTTGTTTATCCGCAACATGGTGGTAGTACTCATGAAACTGAACAACTTTCCCTAAGGAACATAGGTTGAAATCACAAATTAAATAAGGAAAAATTAAAGTAAAAGAATATTACAATGGTATGTATACAAGCAGTATACATACAGCATACTGCTATGCTGTATGTATACTGCTTGTATGTAGCAGTCCACTGCTCGATATATACGTCCACTACTGCTACATAGCATACTGGTATGTAGCAGTGGACGTCTTATGAATGATGAATGATGTATACAAGGGCATGACGTCACAACTATGTAGATAACTCCATTTTATACTTCCCTTACAGTAGCCAGCACATGCGGCTGGACATAATGACCTTGAGAGCACCGTTATCCCGTAGGAATAGTAGGGCCGAAACTTGTAGTGCGATTCTGACACCCGTAGTACAGAATCAGCCCAGTCTGGAGTCAGATGGCTGTTCAGAATAACAGCATTACACGACTTTTCTTGCTCTTATGATGGCCGTGTGTGAGATGTCCCCATATATTAAAAAAATATAAATATAAAATAGTAAATAACACTAAATTAATAACCTCCGACACAAAACCGTTACTTGATGCTTTCAACAACTAGAAAATAGCTGATAATCTTCAAATGGCTGAAGATATTTTCTTGGATCATAGCTAAGAACACTCTCGATTGTTACAACTTGCAAACAAAAAAAACTACCTAGATCAAAATCGGCGCATCCGTTTAGGAGCTACGATGCCACAGACAGACAGACAGACACACACGTCAAACTTATAACACTCCTCTTTTTCGTCGGGGGTTAAAAATGGTAAATCGAAAAAAATATTAAAGAAGTGTTACTATTACCGGTAACTGCAACTGAAATAAATAGGGGTGTCGTAATAAGATGCACCGCGAGCGTGCACCTCGTTACCCCGTTATATTATCTGTGCCCCGGTAATGCATTAAAAGTGCACTAATTTGAACATGCAAATTATCAGAAAGGGTTGAATTTTTTGAACATAATATTTACCTATAGGCAGAGGAGCGGCTTTATCAAAGGCGCGCGACGGACTTAGTAATGCGGACTCTCGCGTCGCGGACTTAAGGTGCATAATGTTTTAAAACAAGCGCAGCGAGAAACGGTAGGCTATTATAGCCAGGGTCACGTTCGACGCGTTCAAAGTAATTTGAACGTTAGTTGCGTGGTCGCTAGATTGAAATTCGCACGTTTGCTATCAGAGAGTGCGCCTTCTGTACCTAGTACTATTATTTATTCTGTGCTATAGGTACGTCCTTTTCAATAAGTTTCGAAACCAATGTGTTTTCGATTTCCAAATTCATGATTAGTTATGTGCCGTTCTTGGGAATATTCCCACACTAAGAATGCTACTTACCGTTTGAGGCCAACTAGGACGAGTCAGTGAGATCTGTAGGGTCGGTCGGGTCGTTAGCTACCTAACCAGAAAATACCAACCCGGTCTACCACATCTGCTAGCTTGAACAGCAAATCTCGTTGATCATATTTCCGGGAACGACACATCACTATTCTATTCATGATAGATCACTCTTGTGTTTTTGATTGAGGTTACAAAACATTTTGGGTATTTGTTATGAATAGATCATGCTAGCTTTTCGCCCCGCGGCTCCGTCCGCGTTTATAGTTTTTCCCGTGGGAACGAAGTTTTTTCCCACGGTAAAAAGTAGTCTATGTGTGATTATGATGTATAAAATATATTATTGTAAAGTTTCATTAAATCCATTCGGTAGTTTTTGCATGAAAGAGTAACCAACATCCATTAACCCATCCTCACAAACTTTCGCGTAGGTATAATATTAGTAGGAAGTAGGATTTTTAGTTTAAAAACCTCCTTTTTTTGAAGTCATTAATAAACATTATAAGTAAGACTTCTAATATAAATGACGAATATAAGTGTAAAATGAGAAATTCACTCAGTTAGGTTTTTTTTTACAATAAATTAGTTTGTTCAATACAACCAATTATTTTTTTTACAAATTTTCAGCCAAAAATAAATGTACAAAGCGAATAGGTACCTCACTAAGAGATCATCCCAAAACCATCCCTCAACTGCAGATTCTGTTGGCAGCCCTAATGGAGGTATCGGTTACTAGGGGTGTGCCGAATTATAATGGGCACCGGTACAGGATTATAATGACCGCTGACTGGCGGCGAGCCAGTGTATTACAACCCCAGTTCACTACAACCCCACTTAGAAGTGTTTTCGATGCAAAGATACAAGATGCTTGCTTGAATTTCCTAATCGTTTAGTAGTTGCTTAATTTTATTTTTGGATATAGAGTTATTTACACGTTGTTTTGTAGATACGCAAAATTTACCGTAGATACAAATTAAAATCAAAATGATCACAATTGATATATCGACGGCATCGTGCATGAATCTGGCTGGATCGATTTTGCTAATGAATTATTTTTTGTGGTTAATAGTAAGTAATATTGTTAAGAAAAGATTCTTATTAAATGAAAAAAATAAATACAATTATAAGGTAAGAAAATTACAGAAATCCTAATGACCATAATTATTTACTTTCCTAATGTAACCTTAGCAAGCAACATAACTGTCACATAAGGAAACGTCTATCTCTATGTCAGTTTAAACAGAACTTACATGTTCGTGCGATGTGTACGCTGCTGTGAAGAACATACTGGCGAAGAAACTCCACAGGAACGCATCCTTTGAAAATTTTTTGACTTATTAATATTTTGCTTATCAAGTGGATTTCGAGGTTAACCATTAATATTAACAATCGCAAAAACGTAGAGTAGAGTTAGAATATAATGTACTTTATAGCACACCAAAAATACAAAAATACAGTTCCCAACGGTAAAAGTGTACAAATAGCCGGCCTTATTACCCGAATAACATTATTGGGACAACAGGGTTAAAGTGAACTGGGTTGGGTTCGAATTACACTTACTGGTAGCGTAGGGGTTGCAATAAGACTGTTATTACGGTTTACGGCACGTTACCTTTAATGGAGTGATTTCATTATCTTCGGTATTGTTAGGGGTTATTTTGTTATTGGTTTAACTATGGTGCTTTTAGGGCGTCCGCTAAAACATGCGCGGGCTCCGGCGGCGCGGGTCTGTATTGAAAAATAGTATTCTAAAAAAACAACGTCCAACCATGGTCCAAGAAAACAAGGTCTTACAATTAGACCACGTGACTGACACAAGCCTACGTTATTTCTACATCGTTTTTCCTGTTCATCTTTGTCGAATGCGTGTAATAGACAAGGATGAACAGCGCAAAATGACGTAGGCCTGTGTCACGTGGTCTTCTTGTTAGACCTTGTTTACTTAGACCATGGTATGAGCCTATCCGCACTAACTCAAACACTCATATTAAAATAACAATACTAGGTACTAATTACCATGAGTTATCACTACATAGTATAAAATAAAGTCGCTTTCTCTGTCCCTATGTCCCTATGTCCCTATGTCCCTCCCTTTGTACGCTTAAATCTTTAAAACTACGCAACGGATTTTGATGCGGTTTTTTTTAATAGATAGAGTGATTCAAGAGAAAGGTTTATATGTATAATACATGCTTAATATACTGAAGGATAACCCACAATAACCATTTTCCCGTGCGGAGCCGGGGCGGGTCGCTAGTCTATTATAATAAAACTGTAGAGGTGGAAAAGATAGAAGAACAGTTATCATAATAATGTTTATTAATGCTACTAGCTTTCCGCCGCGGCTCCGCTCGCGTTACCAGATTTTCCCCTGGGAATGAGGAATATTTCCGCAGTAAAAGGTAGCCTATGTTTTTTTTCTCAAGGTGTATTCTATATTTTTGCCAAGTTTTATCAAAATCGGTTCAGTAGTATTTTAGCCTATTCAATTATTTATTAGGAATATTTTAGGTATCTTTTTTTACACCTTGGGTTACATTATTGAAGTTTTAGTAAGGATTTTAATTTTTTTAAAGTCTAATATAACCTATGTTACCCGGGGATAGTGTAGCGTCCCAACAGTGAAAGAATTTTTGAAATTGGTTCAGTAGTTTAGGAGCATATATAAGTCAAAGTCAAAAGGTTAGTTATTCGAAGTAAGATTTTACAAATCACTCTTCGACGTCAAATTTTAATGAAGTTATTAAGTTTTGCTCAAGCCAGGGCTGGCTCTCGCACTAATGAAGAATAAACTCTTAAAAATTTGAAGAGGCGATGCGATATTAGTTTGAACTGGCAGATTCGCGCAATGAACAATCAAATCTTTCCTCTTTATAATCTTACTAGCGACCCGCCCCGGCTCCGCACGGAAAAATGGTTATTGTGGGTTATTCTTGAGTATATTATGCATGTATTATACATATAAACCTTCCTCTTGAATCCCTCTATCTATTAAAAAAAACAGCATCAAAATCCGTTGCGTAGTTTTAAAGATTTAAGCGTACAAAGGGAGGGACATAGGGACAGAGAAAGCGACTTTGTTTTATACTATGTAGTGATATATAAAATTCTCGTGTCACAGTTTTCGTTCCCATACTCCTCCGAAACGGCTAGACCGATTCTCATGAAATTTTGTGAGCGTATTCAGTAGGTCTGAGAATCGGCCAACATCTACTTTTCATACCCTTGAGAGCGGGTGGAGCCGCGGGGCGAACAGCTAGTATTAGTATAGATATAGATTACAATACATGGAGGTAGGTAGAGGTAGCCGGGGCAACGGTCGCTAGCCGAATATCCGGTTTCAAGGGGTGGTAGCTGCTCTGACGTCTACGAGCTGACGAAAAATGAAGCGAACATTTTTCTATTTATCTATTACTAGCTGTCTTATCGCGTTATCAGTTTTTCCCGAGGGAATAAGAAGTTTTCTCTACGTAAATAGTTTATACTATACAGGGCGTCCCACGGCTATGCCACATGAAGGGAAAGTACCCTAAATATTTTAGATAGAACATTTTACTGAAAGAAAACTTTATTTTAATTCTAAAAGTATTAAAACTGCATTCATAATTTTTTTTAATTACATTGTTGGACCGAGAATCGAACCCGCTACACAATAAAAAAAAATACCCCGTAGTTTTATCATACCGATCGAAAGGCTTCATCATAAGGATAGTTTTTTTGCTAAATAACATACTCGCGTAGTGTCATCAGAAATAATAACGAACACCAAAAGAAATGAATTATCCAACTCGGTTTAGCCTATTTGAAGTACTGAGCATAGGTATCATACCTGTATTTAGGGGATATTTTTTTATTAATATAAACTAGCTAAAACCCGCGGCTACGCTCGCGTTGTTTTTTGACTTTTCCGTAGTAATTTTTAACTATCCCACGCATGAAGGAAAAAAAAAATCCACGCGTAAAATTTTTTCTTCCTTCATGATCCCACGAGAACTCTTCTATTTATCATTGTTTTTCTTTTTCTTTTTTGTTGTGTTGTATTGCGTTTTGTCAAATAAATTATGTCTATGTCTATGTCTATGCCTATTTTACGCGATAAAAACTGTCCAACATGAAAAAAATTCATTTAATGGTTTAACACTCTGAAGATTAGCCCGTATAAACAGACAAACAAGCAAACAGAGAAAAAATTTTTTTAAAAAAATCTGGATAATTATGTTGACTCGGTTTTTTAATTATCTATATAATAAAACTGTATAATATGTCGAAAATCTGTACGCAGATCGGTTGCATAGAAAAAAAATTGCTAAAAACCGGGTCAGGGGATATGTAAGAATTGATACAGAACATAATATAATTTTTTTTTTTAATCTTTTGTTTCTTTACCCATACAAACAGACAAAGTTTGTATGGGCTAATCTTTGTAACGGTTATGCCAATTGATGAAATTTTGCATAGTGATACCTTATAATCCCCAGTCCACATCTTAGATAGTTTTTACTGCTGGAAAATATCTCATTCCTACGGGAAACTGCACGGAAAAGTAAAAAAACAATGCGGTCGTAGCCGCGGGCGGACAGCTAGTACATAATATTAATATAAATTAGGTTGGCTTATGCAATAATGCAATATGAAAAAAAAAAAAAAAACCCATGATATATCACTAAACTTTTCTCAGTTACAATATTTCAAATAATGTGGAGTATCTTTAGCCATTCTTCTCCACAGACCTTCGGAGCCAACCATGAACTGTCTGATGCTTGGTATTTTTATTGAACCAATGTCTTTTGATCTTGAATTACTAAAAAATATACCTACCCTTAGGGTGGTCACAAACTACTTACCCGCCGAGCCCCATATCACGAATTCAAAATTTACAAATGACAACTAAACTTTGTTGTTCATTGCCCAATCTCAAAAGTAAAATTAAATTGCTGTCATATCGGCCACGCAATGTACTAAAAATTGTACTATTTATTTTAAAGTTACAGTTTGGTGAAGATGCTCAGGCGTTATTTGTACAGGCCCACATGTCTGGGACGTCCGGTTTTAGGTTTTTTGTGGAACCCTAAACTAATACAGCTTCTAAACAAACTAAGATGTCACTCTGTTCCCTGGCATGAGTTTTTGCGAATCCTCAGCCTGGGGAAAGGATTTGTTTAATTTGTTGCCGATGTTCACATTGACAGCAGAGTAAAAATATTATAGTTAAATAACATAAATTAAAAAAAAATAAAAACCCCCGCCACAAAACCTTTAAGTACTTGATCATTTCAACAAATAGAAATGAGCTGATAATCTTCAAATGGCTGAAGCTATTTTCTTGGATCATAGCTAACTAAGAACACTCTCGATTAAAAAACTAGATCAAAATCGGTGCATCCCTTGGAGCTACGATGCCACAGACAGACAGAGAGACAGGCAGACAGACACAAACGTCAAACTTATAATAACAGGGCTCTTTTTTGTTGGGGGATTAAAAAACCGGCATAAAGGAACAGTAGCCAGCACATCCGGTTGGACATTCGCACTACAAAATTCACCCCTACCGCTACGGAATACGGGCGCTCTCAAGATCAACATGCACTGTACAAAATAAACAGTATTGAAGTAATTTCAGTATCGGCTTTTGATGGCACATGAATTTAGTTCTCAAAGTGAACATTAAAATCCTCTAAATGTTATTTTCTACTATAACTGGCTTCAAAAGTGTGAATCGTGTGTTGTTCTATATATTTGGCGTATTTTTTTTTCTTCATGGCTACAACACATTATGTACAGTAGTCAGCACATGCAGCTGGACATGTTGACTTTGAGGGCGCCCGTATCCCGTGGCGGTAGAGGTGAATTTCGTAGCGCGAGTGCGTCTAGCCGCGTCTGCTGGCTTCTAATACAATATTATTATATTTGTTTGATAACAAGAATGTCCGTACCAAATGGTGACCGTTTTAAATCCGTCTGCATACCCGTAGTTCATATAAAAATAGCTCTATCTATATTAATATTTGCGTCTGAGTCTCCCACGTCGCGTCGTTATACACAAGTCGGTCAAAGACGCGTTAGGTCTGGCAACATAGCTATGTGCCAAAACCCATAGATAGATATAAGTAATAATAAATCATACTAATATCATAAGGAGGAAAGATTTGTATTAAAAACATAAAAACTACTGTTTCAAAAATTATTTCACTATTAGAAAGTTACATTCACCCTGAGTAACATATTGAGCTACCTTTTACCGCGGGAAAATGCCTCAGCCCCACGGGAAAAACTGTTAACGCAGGCGGAGCTGCGGCGGAAAGGTAGTAATAAATAAATAACATGGGGAAATCTCACACACCACGCTATCTGATCCCAAACTAAGTAGAGCTTTTACTATGGGTACATGTATACAACTGATATACATACACAAGTCCAGACACAAGGTAAACAAGTGCCGATCTCATGATTGTTTGCCCTGGGGCCCTGGGCGGGATACGAATCCGCGACCCTGTGCTTTGAAGGCTGTCGTACTACCAAACCAACCAACTAGGCTATGTAAGGGGCCGATATAGAGCATACCCATGGCGGAATATCCTTTAGCCATATGTAACAGATTAATTATGTATTGTGCTACACGTACGTATTCTGCCATACTAGCATAAGGTCAGGTAATAACAAAATTGGTTCATCATCTGCTGATAAATTTCTCTACTTCATCTTCAGCTGCTCAGCATAACGTTATGAAATTTTCATTCCATAACGCTGATCTTCCGCAGAACCTTAAACTTTTACTCAAATCGATCCCATCTTCCCCAGGTCCTGCAGCAAGCTGGTAACATCGAGCGGCTAGGCCGGTTCCTGTGGTCGCTGCCGGCGTGCGAGCGGCTGCATGCTCATGAATCGGTCCTCAAGGCCAAGGCCATGGTGGCCTTCCACCGCGGCAACTTCAAGGAGCTGTACCGACTGCTGGAGTCACACACCTTCAGCGCGCACAACCACGCCAAGCTACAGAACCTCTGGCTCAAAGGTATTCGCACTCAAACGCTACGTTACTAGAATTTCAACCTTAGACATTGGTTATTCGGCTCGATCTTCGTCTACACGCATCCAGCTGCTGCCTGCCATTTAGATTTTCTGAAGGACTCTCATGTTCCAAATTTGATCCATCTCTAGTTTTCTCTTGAGCTCGCTAAAGAGAATAAGAAAAAGAGTCAAAAGTTGGTACTTCTCCGCCCGTGATTGTTATAAAACGTACCCTATATTCATCTCTGTAATTCCATCTATCGTCCTGCCCATTTTGATCATACATACAGGCGTGATACCTTCGCAAAGACAGATGGTCAAATGGGTCCTCCATCATCAAGTGAGTATGACCTCTGAGGAATGTTAGAGCCGTGTCGCTGAAGACTATCAGTCTACATGACCTCTAAAGAAAAGTTAAAGACTTGTCGCTGCAGTATCTGCCAGCCCATCAACCAGGTATGTTCTGTAGAGAGACGTTGGAGCCGGTTCCTGTGGTCGCTGCCGGCGTGCGAGCGGCTGCATGCGCACGAGTCGGTCCTCAAGGCCAATGCCATGGTGGCCTTCCACCGCGGCAACTTCAAGGAGCTGTACCGACTGCTGGAGTCACACACCTTCAGCGCGCATAACCACGCCAAGCTACAGAACCTCTGGCTCAAAGGTATTCGCGCTAAAACGCTTCTTCTTCTTTCTCAGCCCGTTTTAACCCACTGCTGGGTATAGGCCTCTCCTTTGTTGCCCCACTCTTCACGGTCCTGTGCCATCCGTATCCAGCAAGATCCAGCCGACTTGGCAATATCGTCGGACCATCGGGCTGGTGGTCTGCCTACTGGCCTTCTTGCTCCCCTTGGTCACCACTCTGTAACTGCTTTGGTCCACCGGTCATCATCACACGCTACATTACTAGATCTTCAACCTTAGACATTGGTTATTCGGCTCAATCTTCGTCAACACGCATCCAGCTGCTGCCTGCCACTTGATCGACGCTTCATTTAGATTTTCTGAAGGACTTCCATGTTCCAAATTTGATCCATCTCTAGTTTTCTCTTGAGCTCGCTAAAAAGAATAAGAAAAAGAGAGATCCAGACCAGATCTCCGCATACATCACTTCATCTCCTCTGGCCATTTTTTCGTTCAATGCTTCTGCGTTCTTTTCGTAGGTAAGACTTTAGTCGATTTTCCGCAACACGCATCCAGCCACTGCCAGCCACTTCATTGTCGCTTTATTTAGATTCACCTATAGACTCCTTCGTTATTTTGTTGTAGCTCACTGAAAAGAACCTGAAAAAGAGACTAAAGAAACAAGAGTATACCTTCTTCACCTATATCTGTTGCTAAATAACACCTTATATTGAAATACATGATTTTATCTATCATCATGATCAAAATTGGATAAATTCTCTATCCAACTCCTCTGCCAAACCTGGAAAACTTGTGAAAGACCACAGGAACACCTATCTTCCTAAGAGCTCTTAATACAGTATTGAACTGTTATTTTAGATGCTGTAGTGTAAATTCATGTCTCATTAATATTTGGTATCTTTGTCCTCAGCACATTATTTAGAAGCAGAAAGACTGCGGGGGAGGCCGTTGGGAGCAGTGGGGAAGTACCGCGTGAGACGCAAGTTCCCCCTACCGAGGACCATTTGGGACGGGGAGGAGACTAGCTATTGTTTTAAGGTGAGGAGAGAAGACTGGTCGGTGACGACCCCGTAGCCTAGTTGGGAGTACGGCTGCCTTCGAAACACAGGGTCGCGGGTTTGAATCTCGGCCACACATTCGTGTGATGAAAACTTGTGTTTGCCTCGTTTCTGGATTTTGTATATTTAATATACTTGTTTGCATATCAGCTGTCTGACACCCATAGTACAGACTCTGCCGTGTGTGAGAAGTCTCACAAAAAAAAGTAGTTGGAATTTATGAGTTTACTGGAAAGAGCATAAATCACTGAATGCAAACAACACAGGACCAATTGTTGTAGAGACTGAAGGAAAATCCTTGGTGGACGTAGTTTGTCATCGACCTAAAAGAACATAAAAACTAATAGATCAATTGCATGTTTTCCCACAGGAAAAGTCGCGGTCAGTGTTAAGAGACTGGTACCTCCACAACCCATACCCCTCGCCGCGGGAAAAGAGGGAACTAGCAGAAACCACTGGCCTGACTACTGTACAAGTAAGTGCTAGTAACTAGTAAAGCCCGACCAGAGAAATAAAAAACTCCGCCATATTGCGGAAATTTAATGGAACTAACTTTATAATGGAAATTGTTGCTAGGTATAAACATAAAAATATACACGTGGCGCCCCCAGAGCAGGTTTATTATTTTTCTGGTCAGGTTTTAACTATCTGGACAGCAATTATTTCCGGTGGTCGGAAACAAGGGGCCGTTTTCTAACCTTGTGTTCTATGCACCGACATTTTGTTTTAATTCTTCTTTCTCTGAAGTTAAGAATAATGAAAGCAGTACAAAGCTACCTTTAGGCTGTGCAGTAGCGAAGAAACCCCGTAAATCTGTGACTAAATATTATTTCGCATCATAGTTTTTGCAAAACAAGCTCTGATTTGCTTTGATTTATTGGTATACTAGCTTTTCGCTCCGCGGCTCCGCCCACGTTAACCGTTTTTCCCGTGAAAAAGAGGTATTTTCCCGCGGTAAATAGTAGCCTATGTGTTATTCTGATGTGTAAGCTAGATTACTGTAAAGTTTCAATAAAATGAATTCAGTCGTTTTTGCGTGAAAGAGTAACAAACATACATCCATCCATACTCAAAAACTTTCGCGTTTATAATATTAGTAGGATTTTAATATACTATAATGAAATCTATACTAACTAATATTATAAAGAGGAAAGGTTTGATTGTTTGTTTGTTTGCATCGAATAGGCTCCGAAACTACTGAACCGATTTCAAAAATTCTTTCACATTCACCCTGAGTAACATACTTAGGCTATACTTTATTTTCAAAAAAATTAGGGATCCTTCCTAAAACTTCAATAATGTAACCCAAGGTGTGAAAAAAAAACGTAAAATATTCCTTATAATTGAAAATGCTCCGAAAGTACTGAACCGATTTTGGTGAAACTTGGCACAAAGATAGAATAGACCTTGAGGAAGAACATTTTCTCATTCCCACGAGAAAAAATGCTAAAGCGGGTGGAGTTGGCACAAATATAGAATAGACCTTGCGGAAGAATATAGGATAACTTTTACCGCGGGAAAATACCTCGTTCCCACGGGAAAAACTATTAACGCAGGCGGAGCCGCGGCGGGTCGCTAGTTAGTCACTACATAGTATAAAACAAAGTCGCTTTTTCTGTCCCTATGTCCCTATGTCCCTATGTCCCTTTGTACGCTTAAATCTTTAAAACTACGCAACGGATTTTGATGCGGTTTTTTTTAATAGATAGAGGGATTCAAGAGGAAGGTTTATATGTATAATACATGCATAATATACTTAAGAATAATCCTTAATAACCATTTTCCCGTGCGGAGCCGGGGTGGGTCGCTAGTTAGTATATTATAATAAACTAGCGACCCGCCCCGGCTCCGCACGGGAAAATGGTTATTGTGGGTTATCCTTCAGTATATTATGCATGTATTATACATATAAACCTTCCTCTTGAATCACTCTATCTATTAAAAAAAACCGCATCAAAATCCGTTGCGTAGTTTTAAAGATTTAAGCGTACAAAGGGACATAGGGACATAGGGACATAGGGACATAGGGACATAGGGACGGAGAAAGCGACTTTATTTTATACTATGTAGTGATAGTGATAGAGTTGGTACGAGGAGTGTAGTGTAACTCGACCGCTCTGAGTTTGAGGAAGCGGCGACCGGTGTCGCGTTGCGGTCGCCGCAAGATCTGCTCCGATGAACCGCTTTTTATACCAAATGCACACTATTTTATTTAAATATAGTAGGTAAGTATACCTATTTACGGGTGCAATAGAGACTAAGGTATTTAATAATAATAATAATAATTTATTTATTTTAAACAAAGGTCACAATACATTTACATATAACCTAAAACATACATTAAAACTAATTATAAAATATGCCTGAACTAGGAAAAATCCTGTGTTTCAGGCAGATAAATTGCGCTAAATAACAATCGTAAAATTAAATAATATAAAGCAAAAACTATGATTACTTAAACATATAATTCATTTAATAACTACTAATAACTGCTCTGTGTCATCATAAGACTTATGTAATAGGGCTTCTATAAGAATGTTCTTAACTTTATTATAACTATGTGGATAAAAATCTAGCTGTGCATTTAATCTATTGTAAAGAAGTGGACCTAGAAACACAAAAAAGCTAGTCGAAAAAGCATGGCTTGTGGAATTTTGCAGACAAACAATATTCTTCCTTCTTTTGTTAGAAGTTTTGTTTTGTTTATTCTGTGACTAAGGCGAAGAACGGACTACCTTACAGGCATCATAGCCACATCACCCCATCATCATCATCGCATCACAATTCACAGCCTTGCTCTTGTCGGTGGAGTCAAAGCCTTTTTTTTTAATTGACCTATGTTTGTGTCGCAAAGTACGACGAATCAAGCTTCATCGGACTTGCGGGGGAGCGGAAGACTCTACCCCAAAGTAGCCAACGCGTCTAGTGGCGGCTCGAGGGAGCCTCGGATCTAGGCCTAGTGCGCGTTGATACTGAAAAACATCCTGAAAGAGTGTAGTCAACGCCATTCCATTCTATTCTCCTTCTTCTATTTAACCTTCTGATACGACACTGCATCTATCCCTTCCTTCATTTGGTCCATATGTTCTTCTTGTTCGTCCTCTCTTTCTCCTTCCTTCTCCTTCAACCCGCGATACCGAATTTTCTGCGCCTAAATTTAGGCCAATAATAAATTGAATACGTCGGAAAAAAATAAAAGTAAAACTACGCAATATTTTAATTTTAAATTAAATTAGGTTCATTTTATGACAATAAATGCATTCTTATTCTTATTCTTATTCTTATTCTTATTCTTTTATTAAGCAATTTGAAAAAACCTTCTTTTTTCATGTAGCTATTTATTTGATACTGTTTGAATCGTTGGTTTCATAATTAATTTTCGTCTGGCGGCGGAAAGCTTCCGTAATATAAACGGGAAAATATTCCGGGCAATTAAGAAAAAAAAAAGTACGATAAGTAATTAATATATTTTGTTTCAGGTTTCAAATTGGTTTAAAAACAGACGACAGCGGGACAGGCAAGCGGAACACAAAGACAAGTAAGTAATTTGTTGGAATTTAATCATTTATATTAGAGGAACTTTTCTTATATAAGACAATTTTTCCACCTACCCAAATTAGGTGGTTTGAAATAATATCTTTTCCACTAAATCCACAAATTAAAATCAAGCATTTATTTCAAAAAAATGAATGTATTTTTGCATTAGAACGTTTTGAATTATTTAATTTAACTTGAAAAATATAGAAATACTCATAATGCAAGTTCAACTCGCGCTTGACCGATTTTACATGATGTGTGACGACAGTACCTTAATTTGCCAGTCAGCTGATCGTCAGCTGACTCAGTCAGACTTGCAGAATGCAAATTCTTTTTAGGTCAGTTTAAACCATGTCAAAACAATACAATCAGTTGTTTTAATTACAACATGTTATTAGTCATCGGTTTTTTTTTGTTGACACCAATATATTTAACTCGTGTCCATGTCTTATATTATATGTATTACTAGCTTTTCGCCCCGCAGCTTTGCTTAACTTTTCTTACTGGACTCTTTCTTCTAGCTAGTCCATGGAGAAATCAACATGATAATAATTACGTCAAAATAATAAATAAACTTTTTTTATATGCCACTCGATATGTTGAACAAAAATTTTTTTAACATAGTTTGCCACCTGAACTCCGCAATATAGATATTTTATAACTTTGAAATACCCAGTGTTACTCTTACTATTAAGACGAATCTAATGACAAAATCTCACGTTAAAATCGATCCAGCCGCCTAGGCTATAATGCGTGCCAAGGAATTATACATTTATACATGCAAACATACATACATTATGTTAAAAAAACATAACTTTTCTTCGGCAGTCAAGTAAAAATTATAAACGAAATAAGCAATTTTTTTCTCTGTTGATGAATCAACGAGCTATAAAAAGTGAATGCCCTACGATGTTGTTTCAGTTTTTTTTGTCCTCGGCGGGAGTGGAACCCGGGACTTCTGCGCCACTGAGCCAGAACAGATGCGGCACTGTTCTTAATCCGAATACAGTTTTGTATTATTTTCAGGCAGAAAATAGTATTTACGAGGATGGGGACCTGTACATCCAACTACTATTATAAACGCAAAAGTTTATGAGGATATTGATGTTTGTTACTCTTTCACGTAAAATCTACTGAATGGATTTTAATGAAACTTTTTAATAATATAGCTGATACATCAGAAAAACACATAGACTACTTTTTACCGCGGGAAAATCCCTTATTCCCAGTAAATGCTGTTAGCGCCGGCGGAGAACCGGGGCGGAAAGCTAAATTTTCGCAAAGGAGATATCGCTTTGTTACCCGTAAACATGACCAATTCTTATATATTTTCGAAGTGTTGTAGATAGGTACAATAAATATAATAAAAATTTAAAAAGCCCTGGCCACGAAACCGTTACTAGATCCTTTCATTTCAACAACTAGAAAAGAGCTGACAATCTTCAAATGGCTAAAGATATTTATTGGATCATAGAGAACACTCTCGATTGTGACACCTTGCAAAAAATAAATCTAGATCAAAATCGGCGCATCTGCTTAGGAGCTCCGACAGACAGACAGACAGACACACATGTCAAACTTATAACATTATTCGTCGGGGGTTCGCAGACATCTTTCTTTCTTTATAATGAAAATGTACAAACCTTTATTCAAGTAATAACTTTTTTTTTTCAATGTCCTAAAAGAACTAGGAAAAATCTTATAATCTGTTATTTTGATCGCCTTGTGCAGTCCAGAGCACACTGAACATTTTGGACTTTCCACCGGTCTTATGTCAGGTGAATAAGGAAGAGAATCGCGATGCGCGTGTTCAGCTTAACAATGTCGGAATCAACGTGATTATTTTATTATCGACTGAACATTGTTGTAGCACAGGCTATAACAAAATAGACAAGCCGGCACGTGGGTGGGCTGTGATATGGCTTCCTAAAATTTACGGGCATTCGGTTTGATTCGAACTGACGGTTATATTTCTTACCTCTTTGTATTTATCAGCTCAGCTTATATGAGACCCCACCGAGTGGTTCGAGCCTACCCTAGGATCAGGGTGAACAGGGCTCAGTCGTTGGCAAAATGGGTTGGCTAAGAACAAATAAACTGTGAATTTCTTTGCAGGTTTGTCACGATGTTTTTCCACACGATTCACAATTTTATTTTTCCATGTTTATTAGTTTTTTGGGATTTCACTTTTTAGTAAAAATATTTCAATATTTTCTACACAGCTGTGTGCTGGCTTAATATTTTTTCTGGTGGTAATGTGATATTTGCCCTCAGTAAAAAGTAGGTACGTCCTTTTACCATGTAAATTTTTATCACAATCGTAATCGTAACAAAATTATCTTCTGACCTAAAACCAGACCTGAAAATTACCTTTATAGTATTAAAATTAAATGGTAGTCAAATTCTCAATACAGATGTCTATCTCGCACACACACAAACACATACACACATAGGGGAATACGCGTTTGCCTACCCATTTGACTGGCTTCGGTAACCCGATATCCTACCAGACGTCAACAGGAATATTCACCCTACTGCAAAGGATTTTGAATCATATATTTAAAGTTATTAGGTTGAATATTAAAAGTAGTGTTAATAGGGTATGTGTGGTAGTTCTAGGACGGTTTGTACATCGATGAGTACGTGGCAGATATATGTGTATTAAAATTTTATTGTTGATGTTGGTTTTGTGAAGAACATTAATGTTGTGTTTCGAAGAAATATAGACGTTGCTAAGTTTTCTTTAGTAAGTTTGATATTAACAATGCTGGCGGTCTTGCAGTCTGTTTGTTTGTTTGTAAACACACTACATATTTGCATATAAATCACATAAAATAAATACAGGAAAGTAGGGCAAAGGCGAACTTATTAAGGATTTCTTCCAGTCGTCCTTTCAGTATCTGCAGACTGGACATTGCTGTAGCACAGACTTTGTTTTGCAATCCGTGGGATTAAGGGTCGAATGTCGGTTAAGTAACTCTTATGGGAAAGGCAAAGGGTTCAAAATCGGCGCATCCGTTTAGGAGCTACGATACCACAGACAGACAGACAGACAAACACGTGAAACTTATTAACACCCCTCTTTTTCGTCGGGGGTTACAAAAAATATGTATTTAGGTTCAGTTGCTCCTAGGTTTTGAAGTAATTTACCACAAAATCTGATGATGACAGATATTATACTCGTATTAATAAACAAAATCACTCTGCACTTTAATCATGTTATCGCTCATTATTTTATTGACAGCTAATGTTGCCAGATGGCTTCATTACTGGGTTGATCGGTTGCGATCATGGTGACGTCATTATTGTAGCCACAGGATCTTAATATAAATATATTTATCTATCATATAGGAAGAGGAAAGATTTGTATTTTTGTGTGTGTGTATGTTTGTAATGAATAAACTCAAAAACTACAGAACCGATTTTAAAAATTCTTTCACCATTAGTAAGCTACATTCACCCTGAGTAACATAGGCTTCCTTTTACCGCGGGAAAAACTGTTAACGCGAGCGGAGCCGCGGCGGAAAGCTAGTTGTAAGTAATATTGTAATGCTACGTAAACGCAACTCCTCTGGAATATTCCCACACTAAGAATGCTTCTTTCCGTTTGAGGCCAACTAGGACGAGTCAGTGAGATCTGTAGGGTCGGTCGGGTCGTTAGGTACCTAACCGGAAAACACCAACCCGGTCTACCACATCTAGCCAGCTTGAGTAGCACGTTGGAAATATTCCTGGCAACGGAAATTTTCCGGGAATAATGGGGAATCCCCCGGTAACGGCAAAAATGTGTGAAATTACACTGGACCAGCGTGGTCGACTAGGGCCTATTTAGTATTTACCCTGATTAGTGGTAGGAGAGCCCCTCGGTGGGGTGTAGTGGGGTCATTATGGGCCGTGAATGAGACAGAACCGAGAAAACACGGTAAAGTTTCAATCAAAATAATCCTGATCGAATTATGTATCACAAATGAATAATTCAAATTATAATATCACTGAACTACGTACCTGGATACTCTACTAAACTCGCGATGACGTTTCGCGATGACCGAAAGAGATACCGCTGCGGGTTAGAGAAAGACAACGATATGTAACCTGACACCGCCACATCTGCGCTCCTAAAAGCGTACAGTGTCGAACTCAGAATGTTATTATTATATTGTTATTGTTCCGTCATTTTGTTATTATTTTCGGAGTGGGAATTCTTAACTCGAAAATATTATGTAACGTTTTGAAATTCAACTTTAATTTTATTTTGGAATGTTATATTTTATTTTGGAATGTTTGTAAACATTATTAACGCATTTTCACGAGTCTTATACGCGATACATTTTAGTAGTTGTTTTTGTAAACAATTTTGTTGAAGAAGAAAAAAATATTCAGACCGAAAATTCAGTGATCTAAACCTACATAGCTATGTATACGAAATTAATTTCAGTAATTCATTATTACTCATGTTTGTCAAACTTGTAACATCATTAAGAAATTGTGAACAATGCGTTTTTTTTTATATTTACCACTTATTTACCTCTGCATACTCAAAAATACGATAATCAAATAAAAAAAAAAACGTAATTTAATTTGAGATATTAGGGCTAATATCACAAATTAAATTACGTATGCAAATATGCATTAGTACGGTCAAGTGCATATAAGCTGAATACGCGCATAGCAATTGTCTCCCTTATTAAAACAAACATAATAAAAACGTTCAAAATGTTCAGCTTAGTTTGCTCTTGTCTTGACTGAACGAGTAGCATAGCGGCACGTGTAAAAAAGTATTTCATCAGTTTCTCAATTTTGTCTTATCGGCAATCTTTAAATCCCATTGTATTTTTTTCATCACAATGCATTGTGCACGGAGCAGACTCTGTTAATCCTGTTTGGGTTTGATGAGGTGGAAACGACCGGCCGAATGGATGAAGGATCTTCGCCGAAAAAAAAGATAAATAAGTTCGCTCGTTGTTCTACAATTTTTTTTTTAATTTTCCGTTCCGATGTGTATTTTGCCAGACCTTGTGATCTGTTTTTGTGTGTTGTTTGTTTTAACGAGAAGTGTGGTTTCTGGATTCATCATGCCGTCGAAATCGATAGACGTCCACTGCTGGACAAAGGCCTCCCCCAAAGATCTCCTGCTTGGCCCGCATCCAGCGGCTTCCCGCGACCCTCACCAGATTGTTAGTACATTTTGTGGAGGGCGATGTTTTGTCTACTAAAAATAATCAAAATTCAAAATTTTTAATACAAAAGTAGGTAATATATTACAAAACCATATTTCGACGTCAAAGCTATAAACAGCAATTATAGAATCAAAGTTATAGAGAACTTAATAAGCTTTTATTTCATCTTAGATCATTTTTTGCTACAACGCACCGTTTCTGTGATATTGGCAAAAAACTTAAAAATTTTACCTTTGACCCCCAATGTTTTATCCCACCCTTAATAACTTTCTGAAGAAACTACTTAGGCTCCCGATCACGCACTCTCCTGTGAGCCACTCCTTAAACGAACTAAAGGAGCATACTGTCTATAGTTGGCTGTTCAGAAGTGGCATTCGTCTGAGGAGAAGAACGACCAGAAGATTATGTATTACACATCGTGTCGTATCGCATCAAATACCATTTCATTCTATTCTGCCAGTTTCTATAGAGAAGTCCAGAATATTTTTCACAACTGGGAAAAGTTTCTTAGGTAAAGTTGTTCAGATTCATCAACCTATGTTCTTTAGGGAAAGTTGTTTAGTTTCATGAGTACTACCGCTATGTTAGATAGATAGATAAATCGTTTATTGCATAAACTAACACACACACAAATACAAACAAGCAATAACATAACATAGTAACAAACAACAACAACATAATGGAAAGTTTTCCAGTGGCAAACTAAGGAGATAAAGAAAATCCTTACAAAATGGTTCAACAGATGGCATATGTAAACAGTAGTGAGGTAGTAAATACCGAAGTATTGGATTAAAACACTCAAATTAATCAACTATCATCCTAAAATTAATCTCAGCTAGAATTATGTACCATCTGACAAAAATAAAATAAAAAAGAAGTCAGAAAGTTCACAATAAATCTCTCTGTTCTCACTATGTAACCAGCGCCTTCCATGGAAATCTTAAAGAACGCTCATTTTTGTTTCCTAATCTCAGCTGTCAGATAACTTCCCATTCAGGGAGAACAAACACAATGAAGGTTTCTAAATTATTAGGAATGTATTGATAATCCCTTTATGTGCGGTGCAGTATGCAAAGGGCCCGGGCTCAGTGCGATTCACCCAAGAGGGCAGCACTGGTTTTCAGCCTTCGCCCAAATGTTGCGGATAAACAATCAGTTTTTCACGGTGTAGTCTGTGCTATAATGACTGGTCGTTGGTTAGACTTGGTTCATTTAGTTTAGTTTATACGACGGTTGGCTGCTAGCTGATGTCGGTTCTATTCCGGGTTCGGTCAAATGTTGGGTGTATTTCAGTCCTGGGATGTTTACTTCCTTTTAATCCACACCGTTTTGTTGGCAGTTTTATTAAAGTGTGTGGAAGTCGCTGTCTGTTTCATTTTAGATTTGGCGGATTTGTATTTTTGAGGAATAAATAGGTGTTGGTTTGGGTAATCGAAATGATATGTCCAATCTCAATTTTTCGACGTGTCATTGTTAATAAATAACAATGGTGAGCAAATGGGCGAATGGGCTTAATTATTGAAAGCTCACTACAAAATTTCATCGCAGATCGAAACGGAAAAAAACTTCCATAATTGTTTCTGCGTTAGGTATCTCATAATTTCAGATAGGAAACGTCTATTGCTCACCAAGTCCTCTTCCAAGTCAAGGGCAGAACGCAAAGTTTAAAAAAAGAATAAAAATCTAATAATAAAAAAGAACCGCTTGTTTCCGTAACTGGGTGAGCAGAGCACATACAAAACCCACATATTCAAAAATAAAAAAATAATGCGTAGGTATATAATTCTTTTCTCCGTGGACTTAACGATTCTGTTTCCTTCCCACGTACAAAACCGAAATCAATAATTACCCGAACAAAAATAGACAAAGCATCGTTACCAACACAACAACAAAATAAGCAAAAACCTAACAAAATAGACTACGGACCGCCAAGTTTGCGGAGCGGAATGGCGGAGGAAGGTATCACGTTACACCGTACTCCGTACTGAGGGCTTGGGTAGGGCTGTCACCTCTTAAACCTGCCCAAGGACTGACTGAAAGCGTAAGTTCCTCGGATTTTGGAGCTTTCACCCCGGACATTTTGAAACTTCTTTTGTTCGCTTACTATCTTGATAAAAAAATATACGTTTTACTACGTACTCGTAATTGAAGATGAAAACTAATATTTTAAGCCTTTTTTTGCATTACGTAAGCCGTAGGTTACTTTTCTAAATATCAATATCTATTGATAATATAACTTTTATTTAAATTATGGGGATGGGGTTGGGGTCATATTTTAAGGAAAATTTGGAATTATATTAATCCGGGTTTTACACGTCGCTGAACGCTCGGTCGGACGACGACGCCCCGACGACGTCGTCGACGTCGACGTCGGGTAGGGACCTGACGGGTGGCAGCCCTAGCTTGGGGGCGTCCTGTCACCTTGGATACGTCACTTACCCCCGCCTGATTGGACGGGACTATTCTCATATCGACGTTTTGAAAATGGAACATGGAACGGTTTTGTACACCTCATTAAATTGGTTCTCTATTTTAGTAGATAATTTTGTTTTCTGAGAAGCATCAGTTGGTTTTTGTTTTTTTGCGTGAAACTTAAAACCTATTTGTAGCTCCATTTTTTTGCAGTCAGGTTTGAGATGTTGAAGACGCAGTGTCTCCTTTGTCGCAAAACTTATGAATGATTAATGAATTTACTTACCATCAATCTATTTAGTAAATATTTGTAAAGTGCGGAATTTTTAGAAAATATTAAATCTCCGCATGCGGTAGAATCATTTTTCTTTTCGGACCGACCCAACCGGGAATAGAACCCGGAACCTCTGCAATATGAGGTCAGCTTTTTACCTCTTAGTGAAGCTATTTCTCATATCATATAATAGCTATATCGAAAGCCAATTCTATAAAATGTCGAGTTATAAAATTGCTGTCTGAGTTACATCCTGAACGACTTATGAATTTTATCGTTTTCGATAGTACCTCGTTACACAAAATATGTCCCCATCGAGGGGCTCGAGCCTACCCTGAAATCAGGGTGAAGCTGACCTCAAAATGCTTGCTTGCTTACCGAGTGGGTTTCGAGGTGAACCTACCTCACAAACCCTGGTGTCGGAATTATAGAACCGCCTTAGGCTTCCGACATGGCTCCTATAACGACTAGGTACATCCGTAGATAGCAGTCGGGACCAACGGCTTTACGGGCCTTTCTTTTCGGACAATCGAGTGATTCAACCTGCAATGTCCTAACCAAACTGAGGAAAGTCTTACAAAGTGATATTTATTCAACGAGTTTTTTTTTAATTTTATTTATTTGACCTATTATGCTTGTGTCTAAAAGGTACGACCAATCAAGCTTCACCGGACTTGATTCGACGAGTCGCCACCGGGATTCGAACCCGGAACCTCCGTAACGTCAGGCGAGGTCTTGACCACTCGACCACGGAGGCTGTAGCCTCACAATACTACAATAGCCCCCTGACGGCCCCTGTAGCCTAGTTGGTAGTACGCCTGCCTTCGAAGCACGGTCGCAGGTTCGATTCCCGCCCAGGGCAAACATGAGCACTTGTGTCTGCCCTGTGTGTTGTATATTAATATAATTAATACCATCTATTATAGTACAGGCTCTGTCTAGTTTGGGGTCAGATAGCCGTGTGTGAGATGTCCCCACATATTTCATATATTTTTACTAGCTTTCCGCCGCGGCTTCGCCCGCGTTAACAGTTTTTCCCGTGGGAATGAGGCATTTTCCCGCGGTAAAAGGTAGCCTATGTTACTCAGGGTGAATGTAGCTTTCTAATGGTGAAAAAAATTTTAAAATCGGCGTAGTAGTTTTTGAGTTTATTCATTACAAACACACACAAAAATACAAATCTTTCCTCTTCATAATATTAAGTATGAAGTATGATTAGTATGATAGAATACTGACGTCATTATTGTGTTGTTCCAGTGGCGGCACAGGCGACAAGCAGTTAGACTCCTCAACCGACGACGACAGCGACGCGCCCCCCCCGCAGCTGCCGCCCCCGCACCCCGCGCACGCCCCGCAACCCCTCTACCCCCTCTACGAGCACCCCCTTGCACATCTACAGTACCACCACTCGTGACCGCACTGGTGACTGGAGGACAAAAGATAGTGAAGGCTATGTCACTCTAGCATGACCTACATACATACATAAACTCACGCCTCTTTCCCGGAGGGGTAGGCTGAGACCACTTCCTTCCACTTGCTACTACGATCCAAACATACTTCTTTCGCTTCATCCACACTCATTAATCTCCTCATACATGCCATAGTATGACCTGACTGTGACAAACTATGCTACGTGTTTAACTGTCCTTCTAACATGCCCGGTCCACGTGTGACAGACATATTTTTTTCGTGCGTATTCTCTTATCCTATTGGAGGATATTTCAATAGGATAAGAGTCGTCGGGTTTTTTGACAGTTAAATGTGCGACAAACATTTGTTATAGCATAGCACTGCATGTTACGGGGGCTGGTTGTAGTTGAAGAGCCTTTGTGATATGATGCTACTCATGAATATGAACAACTTTTACTATGGGCCAAAATATAAATAACGAAAAAAAAATCTGCTTTTCCAAATATTTTGATTCGGTATGTATGTATTCAGTTTTTATATGAGACCGCAAAATTTTTGTCGCAGTTCAGATTAGGTTCCATAGTAACAGTTGTTCATATTCATGAAAGAATAGAATCATTCCCCAAAGGCTCTACGACTAGTAAAATTTCACTGTGTTTATTCCTTAACGAGCTGTCAAAATTCCACGAGAAATCCGCCATATTGAAATATCCTCCAATAGTATAACAGTATACGCATGACAAAACTATGTCTGTCACGTGTGAACAGTCATGCTAGGGGGGTAGTAAGCCTAGCACGAAGCACTGTGACAAGCGATTATCTGACGTTTAACTGTCAGACAACTGCGAGGAACGCGCCATATTGTAATATCCTCCAATAGAACAAGAGTATACGCACGACAAAACTATGTCTGTCATATCGGTCTCCCTTGTCGCGATAGATCCGATGGTTACAGCCGTCAGATAACTATTTGTCTGGGTAAATAACTGTATGCCGACTCATAGTTGTAAGCAACCCGTTAATACCAAAGTAAAGCCTGACCAAAGAAATAAAAAACCTCGCCATATTGCGGAATTTCAATGGAACTAATTTTGTAATGGAAATTGTTGCCATAAACACAAAAATGTACACGTGGCGCCACCAGAGCAGGTTTTTTATTTCTTTGGTCAGGTTTTACCTACATATATTTTTCACGTCGCAATAGTCGTCTATTTTACAAGACCAACTGTTTACTTTACGCCTCACAGACACTCACAGTTTGCTATAACTACATAATATGTATCGGTTTTATTTGTTTTTCTATGATCGATAATATTATTATAAGGTGTAAGCGGCGGCTTAACAAATATCTACTCAAAGGACATGTTTCTTTGGGAAAGTTGATTAAATCCATTGACTGATCAAGTGAGTATCCACCCTAGTATGACCACCGTGACATACTATACATACTTTACCGAGCTGTCAAAATACAATGAGAAACATATTAGGCCGGGAGATGATGACAGAAATTTTTAGGTCATTTGTTACAGTATGGCGGTTTTACAGGGGTCTTAGTACACAATGACAAAAAGAAAAATGATAGTCATAGCGCTGGTACTGGCGGCCCAATCGCGTGGGCGTTAGTGAACTAGTCGGATAAATTACGAAAGTCAAACGATTTGTACCTACCACAAAAATTTTAGTATTTTCCGATGGCCCGTAAAAAATAACTAGACTACAGTGTCATGCCATACTTCTCGCGACGAATAAAAATTCAACCATTTGTATCGAAGCTTGATTTGTCGTACCTTTTCGACACAAGCATAGGTCAATTCAAAAAAAAAAAAAAAAAAAAAAAAAAAACCATTTGTACCAGGGTAATTTTTGCACAGTTTGATCATCTTCGTGCAGCCATTTACGAAAATCACCATGCCATACTTTTCGGACGGCTCCAAATGGTCGCCATACTGCCGAAAATCTGCAATTTTTTTTTCGCGATTGGGCCGCCGCCAGTACCAGCGCTATGACCATCATTTTTCTTTTTGTCATTGCGTACTAAGACCCCTGTAAAACCGTCATACTGTAACAAATGACCTAAAAATTTCTGTCATCATCTCCCGGCCTATATATTATCCTCCAATAGGACAACAGTATATGCACGACAAAACTATTTCAGTCACAAGTGAATGGTCATGCTAGGGTGGGATGATCTTTCAGTCGACAAGTCACTTACCTACACTCGGTTAATTTTCAGAGTGTTTCTGGGTAACTGCAGAATGTAATTAATTAATATGACCAATACTTATGTTCAATTTTAAATAGGCACATACTATACAATTAGATTAAAATTTAAAAAAACACAGATATAAAAAATTAAATTAACTAAATAAGTATAGTCTGACTATGTGATCTTGACACTGGCTTCCTGTAGCAACTCTAAGATATTTTGATGCTTACATTACTTGTAAATTAATAAGGAAATAGTTTGTAATTATTAAATTATAATGCTTATATTAAATCAGCTGTTTAAATGTAACTGCCATAATTTGTATATTTATTGCATTTTTTAAAGCCCAATTTTTGCATTTTATTGTTTTTGCAAAATTATTACAGTTAAACAGTACTTATACAATCCTCCCATCCTAGTACTCGTATAGTAAACACGATCATAATCCATATAACATTTATTAAAAAGAATAAAAAATAATTTTCGTAATAAATTAAGCAATGAAGTAGAAGCAATGAAATGATCACAAAAAATAGCCAGTTCTCTAGTCTTTAAGACTCACCGCAATATTTTGGAGGCAAAAATAATTTATCCGGCTAAGCAATAAAAAGTTGACGATTAAATATGTATCTCTCTCTACCTAATACCTATGTCAATGTATAATAAAAAACTGACAAAACTGTAATTATTTTCCCCTAAAATTAATAGTTCAGTACAATAATAATAATAACTAGTAAATATATAATTTGGAATATTTATGTATAAGTAAATATCATTAATTTATTCGCAAAATGCGAGTCTCTTGTATGTAAAAATAGTCTAAGTTTAGATACTCGCAATGTATAGCATGTAGCATTTTTAAAACATGTGTGTTGTTAATTTGGCAACGCTTGTTTCATTTATTCTACTTCTAAACAATCGTCGTTAACAGCTCATATATGTCCCCACCGAGGGGCTCGAGCCTACCCTGGTACCAGGGTGAATAGACCTTAGGCGACCACGCTGCCCAGTGCGGGTTGGTCAAATTCACACACAACCTTTGAATTTTTTCGCAGGTGTGTGCAGGTTTCCTCACGATGTTTACCTTTACCGTAAGAGCGTCGAATAAACGTACTATTATATAACGTACTATTAAATAACGTACTATATACTTATACACATATGAATTCGAAAATCGTAAACACATGGTACGTGCCGAGGTTTGAACCCGCGAACATCGGAATGGAAGTCAACGCTCTAAACAATGAAAACTGAAAAATGTCTATAAAATATATATGAATTTAAATATGATAAAAAGAATGATTCTTGAATAGCAACCGCGCAATATTGGATGCAGGCTACGATGGACTGATCGTTTTTGTGAAGGGGGAGGCCTTTATCCACCAGTGGACGTCATGGTGATGCGTGTGATTGTAAGATAAAACCAGTAAGTAATACTAAAATTACCTTTAGCGTAGATTTTTAAACATATACAAATGCAGCAAGGGATTGAGTTGCAATACAAGTAACGCCATCTCTGATAGAGTAGCAAAACTAAATGCGAAAAATATGCTTGTTGTTTTGGCAATGGTAATAATAGTTTGTCTACTCACCGCTTGAGTAAAATTTTAGAAAAGTACAGTACTCCAGCGCCAAATTTTAATGTAAATTAATTAAAAATTGGGGGCCGCCCGTTACGAACTGAAGATTTTATTGAAGTATATTTAGATCATGTCGGATTATCATGAGCATAGCTTGAATACTGAATAGTAACTCTATGCATTTTTGCTAAAAACGGCCGTTTTTAACTAAAACGCACAGAATAACAAATTGCAAAGACATCATCCATAGTCTGGATGTTCAATATAAAGTAGGTATAGTTCTTAGCGGCCCTCAATTTTTTATTGATTTCCATTTTTATTCAAATGAACGAATAAAATAAATATCAAATGAGTGCGCTAGTGGACTGTAAAGCCTAAAAGGCCTCTTTGGTACCTACTTTAATATTTATGTTTTAAATAAAAAAATAAAATTCATGAGGATATATATGGATTTAAGTAAAAAAAACTTGCATTGTTTTGTTAATTTAAAGAACATATTAAGTGAAATAAATAGCTTTTATAAGTTTTTATGGGTAACATTTCGTACTTCCGAATTTTTTTTAACCGAAACTTAATTGACCAAAAACGGTTCATAGAATATTTAGTTCCAATATGTTTCTTTTGACATAACTTCATTTTACCATAAATATATTAAACAGGAGTATTGTTTTCCAGAAAAACTACAACCATATTATCGAAAGGTTATTTTTGGTTTTACCAACTGTTTCACTTCATATATTTTAATTATCCTGGAGGTTTATTTAACATAATTTACTTTTCCCATAATTTATTTTGGATCTAGTTTTGTAAATCAAACATGACAGGGCGGGTGTAATCCAAGTGGGCATGGGAGTTCAGGGCACCCCGGCTACTGTTGGTTATAGGTTCGAAGGGTATGGCGGAAGCAAGATGGGCGAGCAAAGTGAGCCCATCTCGCTTCCGACATACCCTTCGGGTTAGGTTGACATGTATGCATGCCTGCTTGTGCTTGCTAGCATGCATGCTTGCTTACTTGCATGCTTGCTTGCATGCTTGCTTGCTTGCTTGCACGCTTGCTTGTTGCATGCTTGCTTGCATGATAGCTTGCATGTTTACTTGTCGAATTGCATGATTCTGTGGTATGCTGATTATTCAGGATAACATTTATATGGAATTCAACTTATCTGGTTTTAAACTCTGTGGTTTTTCGTTGTTGTGTTCTATCAATACTAAGGTAAACAAAGTAAAAAGAGAAACGAATCTCTGGGAAATGAATATCAGTTAAAAATAATTTCGGTAAAATGATAATATGGAAAGTAAAAAAAATGCGAACCGTTTTCGGTAAAAACATATTCGGTATTAAAATTTTCGGATTTAAGATAGGTAACCGTTTTTATGTAATAAATTATTTTAACATAATATTTTTATACACAAAGCTTTTGAAATCGATACATTTTTAACAATAAAATACCTAAGCATTTTAGTGAGGTGGGTTAGCTTCCAAACCCACACGCTAAGCAAGTACTCACCGCTAAAGTTCCCATTACTTTGATAAAAAAAATAATTTATTGTTTTACCTTTACCCAGTAGGCCCCTAACAATTTTACGTGAGAAGCTCTGTAGGACTACTATGTAAGTAGCGACAGGCTCGAGAAGTTGTCAAACGCAACATAACTACTATGGCTCTAATGTCTAATGTCACTATAGGCACAGAAGAAAATAATAGTACTAATCCGTACAGAAAGGACACTCACCCCCCCCGCGCCAAAATGTGTTTCCGCCCGATATAGCGCCCCACGCCCCGCACCCCGCAGGCGCCGCGGGACTCCGCCGGTGGTGTTCGGGGGTGTTTTACATAGCGCCTAGCGCCACTGACTTGTAGTTGATATTCAGTTGTTATTCAAAAAGAAGCAGGTTGTCAAAATGCGTTTCTGTATGGAGTGACCGCCCAGTGCTATAGGCCTACAGGGAAAGTGTCAGACTACTTGACGAGTATGACGAGTCAGCAGTTTTGACACTACGTCGCGTTTTGGCATCTTGTCGAGTTTCTCATGCGATGTCTACTGAGTCTATTGACTAAATATCCCAGTCTGACAACCCTAGATGTAATATACAACCTTAATGATTTGCGAGTTATCAAAACACGTTCGTAACCCAAGCTTTTTTTCCAGCACGTCTGCTATTCTGATCGCTTTGTAGTAGTTATTAGCTACTTTATAATGGAAAGTTACTGCCACATATCCTGTTAGACATGCTTTAAAATCTACTTTCAGAAATGCCGTTCTTTTAGTAATCTTTCTCTCAACATGTCCTGAAACTTCAGTAGGTTCACTGGAACTTTCAATCCCAGGCTTACCCCATACAGTTTTCCAAGTTACATGCAAACTATTTTTCAGTTCAAGTATTATTTCAATATCCATTTGGAACTCATAATCAATGGACACATTTTGGCTATTTGCTTCAGGATCTTTCGTCCAGAATGCTGAATACGACGGCGATTGAAATGATTTTACCTCCTCGCTTGTAATGTTTAAGATGTTGGGTTCTATATTAATTGTTCTTATGACCTCCGACCAGTTGTACATTTTAAACAAATCTGGTTCGTCTTTGTTCTTTGGGCTGGTCAAGTATACTTTGTCAGGGAATTCATTGAATGTCAAATTAATAGCATTGCGTAAGTTTTCATCGCTCAGTTGGAATATGTCTATGTCTTTCTCCTTCACGGGGCTAAGTGGAATCTGCATTATATACGTGTAAGCATCGTATATATCGTCGACCACTTTAATATTTATCTTCCAACACTCTGATGTACGGAGCTGAAGAAATATAAACGCTACAACCAGAGTTATTGCGATAGACCTGGGAGGTCGCTGTAAAAAAAGTTAATTATTAATGTACTACTTTACATAATATTGTATAGTTACTTGTATGTTAGAAATATATTGCAATACAAGGTATCTTAGTGCAGGGACTAGTGCATCACGAATTGTATTTTTTTGTAAACAAATAAATTCATTTCGAAATTCATTTCATTATATAAAAGAGAAAAAATGTGCATCTTCTACATAAAATAAAATGTGTTTTTTTCAATGGAAATATTTTAACTGATCTGTGAGAAATATTTTATACACAATAATATATATAGTAAGCATTGAAAATCGTTTTAAGCGACGACGTTGTATTAATCTTCAATATTTGTTACTTCCTCCCTCCTGCAAACACTATTAAACGGATTGTAGTGAATTTACAATGATAGAATACATAAAATCTATTTTTATCTTAAGAAAGTAACTTTTTTCCACAGAAAAATAATACCACGCCATGCAATCAGACTACTAAGTAAGAGGATGAAGGGAGTTATACAAATTAGTGCATGAATTTCTATATATCCTACTAATACGAGTACCTATTATAAACGCGAAAGTTTGTAAGTATGGATGGATGTATGTTTGTTACTCTTTCACGCAAATACTACTGAACGGATTTTAATGAAACTTTACAATAATATAGCTTATACATCAGAATAACACATAGGCTACTTTTTACAACGGGAAAATACCACATTCCCATGGGAAAATCTATTAGCGCGGGCTATATTAAGCTAGGCGAGTTATATTTATTTTTACTTACAGAACACGAGGAAAGTAAATCAGCCATTTTCTCACTTATTAACTATCTTTAACAAGCCATCACTCTTTTATGTCACCAATGTGAATATTTAATTAATTATGTATTATGTGTCAGTCCGGCCATCTGTATCAGATTGATCTTACTGACCCTATATAATTATTAATCTGAGTGCACCGAGATAAGAATTTACGATAATATACATTTATACAGGATGCCATTTTATATTACATATTTCCGAGTGAATTTTTTAAGGAAAACTGATGCCCCCGAGGAATAGATGACGACCCAAAATAACGTAATGAATGACACAGAAGTAAGTATAGGTAGGTATTATATAAATAAATATTTAAAATAATCATTATAACTTGACCCATACCTACATAATAATGGATCAAATTAAGAAATAAATTATTAATGTATTGAGGCTGTCCACTCACGATCGAATCTAAAATTTTTAATTCCTTTTTATGCTATTTTAACAAAAAAAGACAGCTGAATGTGATGGTCAATTTACCTAGTTTCAACTTTATCACTAGCTTTCCGCAACGCGGCTCCTCTCCCGCGTTAACCATTTTTCCTGTGGGGATGAGAAAAAAATGATCATTCATTCAAAACAAAACATGATTTGTTCAAATCCCCCTAAAAACTTAGGTTACCTAATGATGTGGCTGGTGAAAATTAGCTCCAGTATATTGTCGGGTGATTGATTTTCTATTAATACAAAATACAGAGCATAAAACAGAAGAAAGCTTTTTTTGGGGAGGCCTTTGTCCAACAGTGGACGTCTTTCGGGTGAGATGATGAAACTACTAGAGCAGGGTTTCCCAACCTTTTTTTCGTTGAGGCTCCCCGGACTGTTGATGAATTGTTTCATGCCCCCCCTTTACTTTTTCAATAAATACAAAAAACTTGCACTTATAAACCTTTTATCTTGATTCTAATAAACAAAATTTTAAAGTTAAAATATAATTAAAAATAGAGCGTCGCTTCGGAAGTCTGCTGATTCAAGAATCTTCACATACCAATGTGATTTTGATTTTCAAATTCATATGCAAGTTTTTTCGTCGCTTTGTTTTTGTTTTTTCTTTTAGTTTGTTTATTTTTTTGTTTTTTCCAGCCTGTTCGTCACCTTAGTGATAAAAAAAAGAAAACACGAACGCTTTTCGCCCCCCTTGACATCTCTCTATGCCCCCCTTGGGGGGCGTGCCCCCCTGGTTGGGAACTCCTGTACTAGAGTATAAATAGAAAAAAATCTGGAAAAACTGTAAACTTTCTCAGGCAAAAGAAACTATGCCATCTATTGACGAATAGCTGAAGCAGAATTTCTAATGAAAATATATTTTACAATGCATGTGCTCGAAAAAGAGCGTTTTCTAAGCAGCCAAACAGTGCGGAAAGTAGCACTTTTCCGCACTAGTGCTTTTTACTTTTCAGTTTTTTTTTAATTTTTTCTCAGCCTGTCATTCAGCCAGTCAACCTAACATTTCAGTATTTGAGATATTTTTATTACCAATTGTTACTAATATAAAGGGAACAATAAAAATAACAATTCAATAAACGCGTTTATAATTAGTATAATTACTTTAGAAATTGATTTTTAATGATAAATTACGTTCAAATATTAATTAAAAATTTGCGTGGCTGAATAAATTTTACTCATTGCCTTATTGCGATTCGACAGCTTTGCACATGCGCAGTAGATGTTTTTTTCAGCGCGAATGTGTTTTGTTTATGAAGCCCGTCATTTTATAGGTACGCCTTTTTAATATAACTGTTTTTTTTTTCTTGCACAATGCATTGTAAAATCTTGTATGATACACGTGCGAAAGATGATTTCCGACTCGTCTCGGCTTATACACTCGCTCGCTTTGCTCGCTCGTGAATAAAATGACACTCATCGGAAATCACATACTTTCCGCACTAGTATCATAAATAACTATTTTAATACAGTTGCTCAAAAAGTGGCGTATTGCAGGGTCGTATAGCGTTCGGGAAGTGGGCTATTACACACGCGTGCTTTTTCTTTACCTTTCCCGCACTCGTGCGTTTTCTTTCCCAACTGTCAAAATAATGTCTAATAAAAAGAAAAACCAACCATGAAGTTTTTATTTAAAAAAATCATAGGAGTTTTTATGTTTCATGCAAATACGTATATTTCTAAAAAGAAGCTACTAATTTGTTAAATATCAGATTTAATGATTTAATTGAATGAGTTACGTTAGGTTTCATTTTAATTCATCTTATTAAACATTTTCATTTCATATCAATAAAAACATTTGAAGACTTGGCTGTATGGGCATAGTTCCCTTTGTCTACCAGAATGGGTGAAGAAAAAAAATCTCTGCTTATATTCTACGGTTGGCGTCTTTTTTTTTTATTATGTTTTTATTATTTTATTAAATTGCTTCATTTTTTCGCAACTGTATTAAAAATAGTCGTTCAGTACACGTGCGGAACCGTCATTGCAACTCGTTCCGACTGTCTACCCTCGCCTTCGGCTGCGCCTCGGCTCGGGTACACATTTGTCGGAACTCTTTGCAATGACAGCCTTTCCGCACTTGTAATGAAATATACTATTTTTGTATCGAGTCTCCTTCCAGAAACCTGCTCTGGGGGCGCTACGTGTATATTTTTACGAATATAGCAACAATTTCCCTTATAAAATTAGTTCCATAAAAATTCCGCAATATGACGAAGTTTATTTCTTTGGTCTAAGCTAGCTATCAGTTACATCCTGTATATAGCAATGGGCGTACAATAATATTGTGATTAATTACGTACGTACGTTTGAGATTGAGGAAGTAGCCTTGGATTGGAAGTGATAGATAACACTATTGACAAATTGAACAGCCTCCGTGGTCTAGTGGTCAACTTGCCTGACGTTACGGAGGTTCCGGGTTCGAAACGCGGTGTGGGAAATTTGTCGAACTAATATCACTTTGTAGTTTGCGTTCCCATTGACGTGTGACCACATGGAATTTTAAGGTATTGAATGTGTCAGCCTTTAGTAAAAGTAGTTTTACAAATTAATGGCTGAATTTACAATACAATTGTTTGAAAACTTTTACTAAAGGCTGACACATTCAAAAGCTTATAAAATTCCATGTGGTCCCTCAATGGGAACGCAAACTAAATTTCCCTAGTTTGGCTATGACATTGCAGACTGTATGACTGACTTGGTTGTCCGAAAAGAAAGATGATTCCGTGCTTCGGAAGGCACGTAAAGCTGTTAGTCCTGGCTATCATCTACGGATGTAGTCGTTTAGGAGTCATGTATCTTTGGTGGTTAAATAATTCTGACACCAGGGTTTGTGAGGTAGGTTAACCTCGAAACTCTACAAATAATATAATTAGTTTGAAGAAATATTAATTTAGTGTTCGTACCTTTATAATAGGGTGTCTGTACAGCACCAACCCACCAACCCGCACTGGGCCAGCATGGTCGACTAAGGCCTATTCACCCTGGTATCATGGTAGGTTCGAGCCCCTCGGTGGGGACATTTATCCTACAGAACATCGTCTAGTTTCTCGCCGTTTTAGATTATTATTTTTCGAGTTATTATTTTTTAAAGGGTGGGGGCGGCACTTAGCACCCTGTAGGCCCCTTAATTATTGATAGTAGTAAATTATAAATGAAACCACAAGTAAATGTATAGTAATATAGTTTATTAATTAGCTAAATCCCACGCAGGGATACTAAACTTAACGTACACAGTGTAGTGTCAAGAACAATCTCCCGTCATTCGTAGCGCGGGGGATTCATTTTCGATACAAATTTAAATATAATTTAAGTTTACAAAAGATCAAGTCAAAAGAATAAATACAAACATTCTTTACCAGATAATAAATAGAGTAGTTACAAATTTCCCGAATAAGTACATCTATAATGCACTTGGTAAAATATATCCGCAATTTTGAATAAATAGTGCTTAATTAAAGAGGTCTCAGTTGATATGTGCGTACAGTCAAGAGTATGTTAAGTTAAACACTTTGGACTTAGCACAGTTCTATGTCCATTGAATAAGGGGAAAATTGAGGAGCGTCTTCAGCTTACCTTTCACTTCACCGTACGTAAGTACTTGACACGTACTTGATAGGTATTATTAAAGTATTATGTAATTGCAAATGTAAATAAATGAATAGTTAGAGACCATCAATGTTTTGTTATGTTAATTAAAATAAATAATATCAGTTTTATTTTTTTTACAATAATTCTGATCCTGTATGATTTAATTATTATTTTTTTACATTTTAGACAAGTCTTTTTCGTGAAGAGTAAAGTTACAAAATCCGTGTTTAAATAACATAAATAAAGAAAAGAATTGCAAATTATTTCACATTATTTATCGAAATGAAAATATCATTACACAAATAACATCGATATTATCATCACTGTACATATGAATTTAATTTATAATACCAGTATCTACATGTACAAAATGAACGCCAATATCGACAAGTGTAATCGATGTTTTCCCATCACTATTGTTCCCCCGCGCACTCACATATACATACATACATACATACAGCAGCTATATACAATGGAACGGTATGTCGCGTGTCGCGCCGACAAGCGACAAGTTAAGGACTATTTTATCACCATTGTTTTCTACAGAAAAAAGTGAATAAAATGCATCAGTCTTTGAAACTGAAGAACTTTCATTAAATAATACAGGTTGAAATACGAAAAAAAAAAACTCTTATTAATGTCCAGTCACTTGTTTTTCAAGTACTTTTATAATGTTGAAGTAACCTGTTTTAAGCCTGACCAGAGAAATAAAAATACCTGCTCTGGGGGCGCCACGTGTAAAATTTTGTTTTTATAACAACAATTTCCATTATAAAATTAGTTCCATTGAAATTCCGCAATATGGCCAGGTGCTTTATTTTTCTGTTAAGGCTATAGTTTTAAACTAGGCAGGTTTATGTGTTCCTTAAAAAGTTAATTTATGTAATTCATTTTGCGAAACTAATATCTTAATTCATAAATCATAAAACCGGACAAAGTTCTGGTATAAATTTCGGTTATTTGTCTTTGTATGGAGAAGTCAATTTCTTTTTTCGTTTTACGTAAAAGTTTTTTTTTGGAAAGTCGAACATAATATTCATTCACTAAGCAGAATATAAAACTGAATGTGTTTGCGAAGTCCAGGAGGTTTAACTGGTTGTTTATCTGCAACATAGTGGTAGTACTCTAGGATATAAGTTGACATTATAATTATGAAATTCGCTCACAGACTCAGCGATTATTCTCTTAATATTTGCACACCTCAAATTTATAGGTAGAGCATGCTGGCAATTGTTTGATAACACAGAATGTAAAATTTACCATGTTTTCTTGCAAATAAATAAATTATTATTATTATTATTATGAAATTGAACAACTTTCCTTAAGGGGCTCCCCTATGCTAAGTGGCGCCGCCATCCGTTAAAAAATAAATACTCTATGAGTAAACAGTTTTTCAAAAATCCGGTAGGTCATTTTAAAGATTAGGTGTTTTAGGATATATAGAAGCCATCAACTCTGTTAGTTTGAGTTCGATGAAGTTACAGATAGAAAATTTGCCAAATTACTATCTGTAACTACAGCGGACTATAATAAATACAGTTTATGGCCGCTATATATACTATAGCACGCCAACTTGAAAATGACCTACCGGATTTTATAAAAAATGTATACTTCGCGAGTTATTATTTTTTAACAGACGGCGGCGCCACTTACCATAGGGGAGCCCCTTAAGGAACATAGGTTGGAACCTTAAAAATAAAATTCAACTTGTCATAGACAGTGGTTAGTCAGGTGACTAAGTTTATATTATGAAAAGATGAATATTATTTTTGTGATTTCAACCTATGTTCCTTAGGGAAAGTTGTTAAGTTTCATGAGTACTACCACTATGTTGTGGATAAACAACCAGTCAAATTTCACGATGTATAAGGGGTTTAAAATAAGAATGCATTTAGTTAAAGTACGATGTTTTTGTACAATTTCTTCAACACTCGTGATAGACAGAAGTAGGAAAATACAAAACAAATCGTTTTATAATTTCCTAGGTGACTTACTAGCCGTTTTATTTGGCTCCGGTTAAAATAAACGAGGTGTTTACGTCGTACGTACAAAATGTATCTGTGATACGCAACGGAAGCGTTTTGAAGAGATTTCCTATAAGATATCAGAGTGGCGTTACACATTGAGGAATTTTCATTCTGCCAGTTCTAGAAACAAAAAAAGGTTTCATTATGGTCAAAAGAGATGGCGCTGCACTAACTCTTACGTCAAATAAAATTGACGTGCTTGAAGGTAGGAAAAAATGTGACAAAAGTTAGTCGTAAAAAAAAGTTAGTCGTAAAGGTCACTGGTAAAACGAATCAAAAATTTAAACGCAACACAGCACGCAAAAACACTAAAGGAACTCAAAACACAACAAAGATCGTGACTAACAACAACAGTGTTGCCAGTTTTTTCTCTGCCTCATTGGTTTGCCAAGCTCGCGTTTAACATTTTACTCGACATGCACGCCATCTATTTGAGTCAATAGAAACTTTTTGTTTTCTTAAATGCCATCTTGATAATCCCTTATTATCCAGTGCAGCCCTGATTCGTGTTATAAATCAATGATATATACCGTGTGTGTTATCAGTGTGATTACTTAGCGATGCCGGCGCGTTTGGCTTCCAGTTCGTATATCAGCAATCGCCACATCTTCACTACAAACACCTCCGCTTCTTCATCCAATACCTGTAAGTACATTGATCTTTGAGCACAGAATAAATAATAGTACTATAGTACTACCACTACCGCTGTGCACTCTCTGAAGTATGAGGTATGAGGTGGGAGCCGGGGAAAAAAGTGCATGAGTATGGACATGACAGACAGAAACAAATTACACTACCTGCCGCCACGAGCGTTGACGGCGGGCTGACAGAGCGCGTCCCCCCCCTCTCGCCGCGCGCATACCTAAGGGAGTGCACAGCGGTAGTGGTAGTACTATAGGTACAGAAGGCGCACTCTCTGATAGCAAACGTGCGAATTTAATTCTAGCTAGCACGCCACTAACGTTCAAATTACTTTGAACGCGTCGAACGTGACCCTGGCTATAATAGCCTACCGTTTGTCGTTGTGCTCGTATTAAAACAAAATGCACCTTAAGACCGCGCCGCGAGAGTCCGTATTACCACAGACTAAATAGTCTTCACAAGCGCGCGCGTTTTTCCTACTAAATGGCCGCGTAATCGGGACCGCCCGGCGTAGGTACATTCTGGAGCGAGGGCGCGGAGTGTGCCGGGCCTGCTTTGAGTGGGTACGGCCGTTGAGAGCGTCGGTGGCTGAGTGGCTAGTGCTTATGTGGCATAGTGATATGTGAAATAGTGTTACGTGGCATAGTGATATGTGAAATAGTGTTACGTGGCATAGTGATATGTGAAATTGTGTTACGTGGCATAGTGATATGTGAAATTGTGTTACGTGGTATAGTGCTATGTGATATTGTAGTCTGTGGTATAATGGTATATGGTATAGTGTTATGTCATATAGTGTGTCATGTGATATAGTGTAGTGTTATGTGATGTAGTGGTGTGTTATATGATTAGTGTAGTGTCATGAGTTATGTGAAATAGTGTTATATGACATAGTGTTGCTGCAGATGAAGTCCACGAGCGTCGACTCCGGCTCCCCGATGTACTCTATGATCTTCTTGTTATGTGATATAGTGTAGTGTTATATGGCATAGTGTTGTGTGATGGTATATGTTCTCACCATCTGCACGTCCTCCAGTATGGTGCTGGGGGGCGACCCGGCCACCACCTTGCTGCAGATGAAGTCCACGAGCGTCGGCTCCGGCTCCCCGATGTACTCTATGATCTTCTTGTTATGTGATATAGTGTAGTGTTATATGGCATAGTGTTGTGTGATGGTATATGTTCTCACCATCTGCACGTCCTCCAGTATGGTGCTGGGGGTGACCCCGCTCCCCGATGTACTCTATGATCTTGTTATGTGATATAGTGTAGTGTTATATGGCATAGTGTTGTGTGATGGTATATGTTCTCACCATCTGCACGTCCTCCAGTATGGTGCTGGGGGGCGACCCGGCCACCACCTTGCTGCAGATGAAGTCCACGAGCGTCGGCTCCGGCTCCCCGATGTACTCTATGATCTTCTTGTTGATCCACGGCCGGATCTTGCGCTCCATTAGCACTGAGTCGATCTGGAACAAATAACGTTAAAGTTAACAAACAGCCGCCATCGAGGGGCTCAAGCCATGCACAAATACAACAAGTATTATTAAAACTAATATACTAAACACATGAATGGGATGTGGATAACAGCTGTTCCTTGTACTGTGGGTATCTTGATGTGTTTACCTGTGTGGTGTCAAGCTTGTACTATCTTGATGTGTTTACTTGCGTGGTGTCAAGCTTGTGGGTATCTTGATGTGTTACCTGCGTGGTGTCAAGCTTGTGGGTATCTTGCTGTGTTTACCTGCGTCGTATCAAGTGGGTATCTTGCTGTGTTTACCTGCGTGGTGTCCAGCTTGTACTGGAACAGCTGTTCCTTGTGCGTGGGTATCTTGTCGATGAGGCTCTTGATGTGTTTCCGCTTCTCCTCCGCGGAGCGCGCGTCCGCCTTCTCCGCGCTGCTCTCTCCCTTTCCCGCGCTGCTCTCGCTCACTCCTTTGCGCCGCTTCTCTTTTGCTGTTGGAATTAGAAAATTTCTCTATACATATTTCTATGGCTCTAGTATCTATATCGCCGGTAGCGGGTAGAATTCACTCAAGCGACGCCATGGGCGATATTGACTTATATACATATTCGGAATCAGCACATTTAATGCCTCGTTTGAGCTGACTTTGACAACAATCGGCGCACTGTTTTGGCGCTTGAGTCTTAAGAATTATAATTAAACTGTAGATTGAAAATGTATGTAACTGTATGAGACAGGACACACCGCATGCGTTGCGTACACGTGCGTGTCGCCGTAATACGTAGCCCTACGCAATGCAACTCCCAACACACAAACGGGCTGCGTGAGTGCTCAGTATCTTGCGCAGAGGAGAACGGCAACGTCGCGTTGATGACGTTGTATTCAATAGTTTTTTTTTTTTTCTATTGACCTATGCTTGAGTCGAAAAAGTACGACGGATCAAGCTTCACCGGACTTGCGGGGGAGCAGAAGACTAACCCCAAACAAAGTCATATACCAACGCGTCTAGGAGCGTCTCGAGGGAGCCTCGGACCACGGCCTAGCGCGTTGATATTGAAAAACATCGTGAAGGAGACGACGCCTGAGGGGCTCCGTCTCTGATCAATGGCGCGCCATATTGGACGGCCATCTACGGGTATCTCGATTGCGTAGCGTAAGCGTAGCCTGGTGTAACATCGGGGTACGCCGTAACCAAGCGCGTGGCTACGACGTGGTTACGGCGTAGGTACGCATACGCATCCGGTGTTCCAGCCTTCAATCGGTATGTAGGCGTGTGTGTAGGTGTGTGTGTGTGTGTTACTCTTGTGTTCATGGTCATTCGTGGGGGTCTCCTCTCGTCGTTGAATTGTAACTCTCCTATTTATTTCTGGTGTCTATAATGAATATTTGTATTATACTGTATTACGTGTGTGTGTGTGTGTGTGTGTGTGTGTTACCCCTGTGCTCGTGGTCGCTGGCTGTGTCCCCCTCGTCGTCGTTGGCGAAGGCTGCGTGCACGCGCCTCACCCGCCCCGCGCCTCCCGCTGGGGGGCCCCCCTCGCCTGCACAAACACAAACAAACAACAATACATTATCACACTACATACATCATCATCATCATTGCAGCCTGTAGACGTCCACTGCTGGCCTGCTGCCTCCCCCTGTGATCTCCACAACGATCGGTCCTGCTTGGCCCGCATCCAGCAGCAAACAACACCTGAACCAGATCGTCGGTCCACCGAGTGGGGGGCGCGGAAGACATAGCGACACTAAATACACAGAGCATATATCCGTTCGTGTCTGTTTTCCGTTATAGAAAAAAAAGAGGAAAGAATAAAATATGCGATAAAAAAAAAACAAGTATCAAATTTGGTAAATCCATAGAATCGGGGTTTCCACGATTATACTTTTTTTTTTCTCTTTATAAGGGTTAACAAACAGTTACACATTAAGATAGAGATAATGGTAACAATAATGTACTTAATGTAAACTAAATGTGCAACCAGCACCGATAACTACAGCTTAGGCAGGTATTGCACTGGCGACAGCGAAAAAGACGAAAGGGACGCAGTTATGCGCAAGAGTGAGCGCGGTGTATCTGTATCTCATTCTAACGCATAACTGTATCCCTTTCGTCTTCTGTCTTCGTCGCCAGTGAAATAGGTGCCTTACAAATTTGGCGCGTTTTTTCATTGTCTACTTTCAATAGCCAAACTCTAGTATATAAATGGTAGTGTGTAGTGCGTAGTGTCAGGCCTCCGTCACTCTATGTACTTGCGCGCTATAACTACCTACCGCCCGGCCGAGCGGTCTCGGGCCGACCCAGGACCAATAGTTCCATTGTCTAAACGTGTGACGTAGAGTGGCGCAATACAAGAGAGAGAGAGAGAGATGCAGCAACTACTTCTTTTCGCCCAGCGCCGTGCGATCTGAATTGCACTTTATTATAACGGAGCTAGGGTTGCAATTTATATGAATTATGTCGCCTAGTGCAGCTTCTGTAGGGACTACAATTTGGTATTCTGTGGTAGTGTGTGGTGTGCGGTGTGCGGTGTGCGGTGTCTGGTGTCTGGTGTCTGGTGTCTGGTGTCTGGTGTCTGGTGTCTGGTGTCTGGTGTCTGGTGTCTGGTGTCTGGTGTCTGGTGTCTGGTGTCTGGTGTCTTGTCTGGTGTGTGGTGTGTGTGGTGTGTGTGGTGTGTGTGGTGTGTGTGGTGTGTGTGGTGTGTGTGGTGTTTGTGGTGTGTGTGTGGTGTGTGTGGTGTGTGTGTGGTGTGTGTGGTGTGTGTGGTGTGTGTGGTGTGTGTGGTGTGTGTGGTGTGTGTGGTGTGTGTGGTGTGTGTGGTGTTTGTGGTGTGTGTGTGGTGTGTGTGGTGTGTGTGTGGTGTGTGTGGTGTGTGTGGTGTGTGTGGTGTGTGTGGTGTGTGTGGTGTGTGTGGTGTGTGTGGTGTGTGTGGTGTGTGTGGTGTGTGTGGTGTGTGTGGTGTGTGTGGTGTGTGTGGTGTGTGTGTGGTGTGTGGTGTGTGGTGTGTGGTGTGTGGTGTGTGGTGTGTGGTGTGTGGTGTGTGGTGTGTGGTGTGTGGTGTGTGGTATCTGACCGGTTTGTTCCTTGGGGCTGTGCTTGCCGTGTTTGAAGCTGATGGTGATGGGGGAGGCGCCGGCGCTGCGCTGCGCGCCCGGCCGCGGCGGTGTGTGGTGTGTGGTGTGTGGTGTGTGGTGTGTGGTGTGTGGTGTGTGGTGTGTGGTGTGTGGTGTGTGGTGTGTGGTGTGTGGTGTGTGGTGTGTGGTGTGTGGTATCTGACCGGTTTGTTCCTTGGGGCTGTGCTTGCCGTGTTTGAAGCTGATGGTGATGGGGGAGGCGCCGGCGCTGCGCTGCGCGCCCGGCCGCGGCGGTGTGTGGTGTGTGGTGTGTGGTATCTGACCGGTTTGTTCCTTGGGGCTGTGCTTGCCGTGTTTGAAGCTGATGGTGATGGGGGAGGCGCCGGCGCTGCGCTGCGCGCCCGGCCGCGGCGGTGTGTGGTGTGTGGTGTGTGGTGTGTGGTGTGTGGTGTGTGGTGTGTGGTGTGTGGTATCTGACCGGTTTGTTCCTTGGGGCTGTGCTTGCCGTGTTTGAAGCTGATGGTGATGGGGGAGGCGCCGGCGCTGCGCTGCGCGCCCGGCCGCGGCGGTGTGTGGTGTGTGGTGTGTGGTGTGTGGTGTGTGGTGTGTGGTCGTAGCGAAAGCGTTTGACAAAGTCTGGCACGAGGGCTTGATTTACAAGCTCTATAGTCTTGAAGTGCCGGATCGCCTCGTACACATCTTACGAGACTTTTTGTCGAATCGCTCATTTCGCTACAGATACGAAGGCGTGCTCTCGACCCCACGACCTATCCGGGCCGGAGTCCCTCAAGGCTCCGTCCTCGCTCCGACCTTATTCTCACTGTATACTAGTGACATGCCGTCCTGCATTCCGGCCACTAGTTATACGAAACTCGCACTGTACGCAGATGACACTGCGTTATACACATCCCATCCCAATCCCACAAAAATCGCCGAGAGACTCCAAGAAGCGGCCGACGCCCTCGGGCAGTGGTTCCGCAAATGGAGAATCGAGGTGAATCCCGACAAAAGTTCCGCGATCATTTTCACTCGCGGACCTTATCCCACGCTCCCCCCAATTACTCTCCTCGATCAACCAGTTCCCTGGGAGAGACAGGTGAAGTACTTGGGAGTCATCCTTGACTCTGCCCTTCGCTTTGGCCCTCACATCCAGTCTGTTCGCAATCGTGCCGCCTCTGCTCTCGGCCTCTTGCACCCCATGATTGGGCAACGCAGTAAAATGTCGCTTAGAAATAAGCTTAGACTTTACTTAGCGTGCATCCGTCCTATCATGACTTACGCCAGCGTAGTCTTTGCGCACTCTGCGCCCACGCATCTCAATAAGCTTCAAGTTATTCAAAACCGGTTTCTCCGCCGGGCTACTGGTTGTCCTTGGTTCGTTCGTAATATCGACCTTCATGTCGATACCGAACTCCTTTCCATTAGGGGCTTCATGAAGGAAGCATCCAAACGCTACTTTGATGAAGGCCCTTCCCATCCCAATCCGTATGTTGTCAAGTGTACGGGCTATTTCCCGCACCCCACTACGCGGTTCCGCCGCCGTCCCAAACATATCCTTTCCGAACGTGACGACGAAATCACTGATGCAGTTAAAGCAGTCAAAGAATTTAGATTACACCTCACAGAATGCCCTTCTGGTAGTGAATACCCTTCAGGTAACAATTACCCTTCGGGTAACAACGCCCGCACCCGCCGGCGGGGGCGTGGCCAGAACCAAAATCAAAATTGAAAATCAGAGACGGAGCCCCTCAGGCGTCGTCTCCTTCACGATATTTTTCAATATCAACGCGCTAGGCCGTGGTCCGAGGCTCCCTCGAGCCGCCCCTAGACGCGTTGGTATATGACTTTTTTTTGGGGTAGAGTCTTCCACTCCCCCGCAAGTCCGGTGAAGCTTGATTTGTCGTACCTTTTCGACACAAGCATAGGTCAATTCAAAAAAAAAAAAAAAAAAAAAAAAAAAAAAAGTGGTGTGTGGTGTGTGGTGTGTGGTGTGTGGTATCTGACCGGTTTGTTCCTTGGGGCTGTGCTTGCCGTGTTTGAAGCTGATGGTGATGGGGGAGGCGCCGGCGCTGCGCTGCGCGCCCGGCCGCGGCGGTGTGTGGTGTGTGGTGTGTGGTGTGTGGTGTGTGGTGTGTGGTGTGTGGTGTGTGGTATCTGACCGGTTTGTTCCTTGGGGCTGTGCTTGCCGTGTTTGAAGCTGATGGTGATGGGGGAGGCGCCGGCGCTGCGCTGCGCGCCCGGCCGCGGCGGTGTGTGGTGTGTGGTGTGTGGTGTGTGGTGTGTGGTGTGTGGTATCTGACCGGTTTGTTCCTTGGGGCTGTGCTTGCCGTGTTTGAAGCTGATGGTGATGGGGGAGGCGCCGGCGCTGCGCTGCGCGCCCGGCCGCGGCGGTGTGTGGTGTGTGGTGTGTGGTGTGTGGTGTGTGGTGTGTGGTGTGTGGTGTGTGGTGTGTGGTGTGTGGTGTGTGGTATCTGACCGGTTTGTTCCTTGGGGCTGTGCTTGCCGTGTTTGAAGCTGATGGTGATGGGGGAGGCGCCGGCGCTGCGCTGCGCGCCCGGCCGCGGCGGTGTGTGGTGTGTGGTGTGTGGTGTGTGGTGTGTGGTGTGTGGTATCTGACCGGTTTGTTCCTTGGGGCTGTGCTTGCCGTGTTTGAAGCTGATGGTGATGGGGGAGGCGCCGGCGCTGCGCTGCGCGCCCGGCCGCGGCGGTGTGTGGTGTGTGGTGTGTGGTGTGTGGTGTGTGGTGTGTGGTGTGTGGTGTGTGGTGTGTGGTGTGTGGTATCTGACCGGTTTGTTCCTTGGGGCTGTGCTTGCCGTGTTTGAAGCTGATGGTGATGGGGGAGGCGCCGGCGCTGCGCTGCGCGCCCGGCCGCGGCGGCGTCGACCCGCCCACAGAGCTCTGCGACACACAACAACACTATAACTACATGTTACTCTACACTATAATATCGATACTGCACAGCAATAGGCTCAATTAAGGAATGATGTGTCCCCTCACTAGCAGCTATTAATAGGGAATATGCACGTATTTTTTATTGTTTTAAACGTTTCTACGAGTTATTACATTACGAAAAAAATATATATCATCCATAATATAAACCATTAAGCTTAAAATTTTTAATTAAAATCACTATCATTTTTGGGCGATTTGCATGCGGCCATTTGACGCGCTTGGTGTGACATCAGTAGTCACACGTCAGATGATACACTCTAATTCGATGTTAGTTAGACGTCGAGCTGAAAGGACTTGAATCCAAGCCAGAAAAAAAGATGAAAGAAGCAGAATACGTCGAATGAGCATTGACGTCACGTTTTGTTTCACGACCAATAGAATTCGTTTTGGAAAAAAAATTCGCTCGTTTTGAAGTCACGTGCATATTCCCTATTTCATGTTTACCGCGAACGCGCGTATTGTACAGTCAAGTTCATAAGTGCAGTCATTTAACGTGTTTTGTACATTTTAATAACTTTTGTTGAATGTTATTGACTCGTCGTAAATGAGACAAATCACAAAACATAAAATAACAACAGAATGCTAATTACAAATCTCCACACATAAGCAACAGAACATGTAAATCTAAGTCTTGGCACATCCTATTAAAATGTTTAAATTGATCTGAAGGTGCTTCTACACGGTGCAAGTAGCTTGCGCATGTTGAGTCAATTGACTTCGTTTGAAAGCACTAAAATTGTAAAATATGTCATGGCATTACTTAAATAATTAAGTGTAGGTCACACAGATACAGATTTAATTAGATGTGGCTAGTGTATGTACTTCGCGTGTCCAAACGAAGTCAAATTTGACTCAACAGGCGCAAGCTAATTGCACCGTGTAGAAGCACAGAATAAATAATAGTACTAGGTACAGAAGGCGCACTTTCTGATAGCAAACGTGCGAATTTAATTCTAGCTACCACGCCACTAACGTTCAAATTACTTTGACCCTGGCTATAATAGCCTACTGTTTGTCGTTGCGCTCGTATTAAAACAAAATGCACCTTAAGACCGCGCCGCTAGAGTCCGTATTACCACAGAATAAATAATAGCGTCGTCACAAGCGCGCGCGTCTCCTACTAACTGTCCCCATATATGATATGTGGGACCGCCCGGCGTAGGTTTTATTATAGCCGAATATCAGCGGCTGTTCGTTTCGGCAGCAGCTATAATGCTGAGCTTCAGACCTATTTGCACGTCACTTATTTTACTTATGCTTAAATTTTTTATATAGATTATGTAAATTGTGAAAGTTGCAAATAAACGTCTCTTTATTTATTTTATTTATTTACTTTCTAGGCTCCGGCGCGGAGTGCGCCGGACCAGGTCTTGGCACAATCTATTAAAATGTTGTCAATTAGTTAGAGTATGTTTTACCTGCGGAGTGTCGTCCTCTCTATCGGTGTGCGCTTCTCGCTCCCTCTCGTGGCGATGGTGCTTGTGCTTGCGCGGCGTGTGCGTGTGTGTGTGCGTGTGCGGGGGCGCGGGCGCGGGGTGCGGGGGGGTGCGCGCCGGGGAGGGGGTGCGGCTCGGCTCCGCTTCAGGACTCGGCTGGAACTACATACAATATTATTTAATAATAAGTTAAAATAGTTTAAAAAACTAAATAAACACGCTTTCAACACGCACAAAAAATTATAAAAGTCACGTAACTAGACTGACAGCAAACCCTTTCCTTTGATACCCATATATCATGGGGGTAGATTTTAAACAGCCAGTCCGCCATCTTGGGGTGGTCGCCATATTGGATTTGTAATGACGTTTCTTAGCTAGTCATGTAATGTCATCAGAACTCAGAGCGTGTGCAAAATTTCATCCTAATCGAAGACCGGGAAGTGGGTCAAATTAAGATTCCAAGATTTTCTTACATACGTAGTTATAAATGAAGATAATATAAAGCGTGTAAAAAGAAACAATCTAAAGTAATGTCTGCCCAAAAATATAAAAAAACCGGCTCTAGGGGCGACACTTCACACACTTCATTGCAAATAGAAACGTAGAATTACGACATATAACAGGAAAGCCGAGCATTGTTTGACGCTTTCGCGCATAGTAAACATTATTTTGTATATTTTTGCTGTGGATAGTAAAGAGCTCTTTACTACTTTAATATATTGCTATATTATAGCAGTATCCACATCGCAGACTTCAGTCAGTTCCACCACGGTAGGTGCAACCCCGCCGAAACAAGGGCACTGGTCGGTCACTCCATACAGCAAACGCGTTTTGACAACCTACTTCTTTTTGAATGACAACTGAATACCAACTGCAAGTCAAACAATGACGCGCTATGTAAAACACCCCAGAGTCCCGCGGCGCCTGCGGGGTGCGGGGCGTGGGGCGCTATATCGGGCGTTGAACTCATTTTGGCGCGGGGGGGTGAGTGAGTGAATGTCTTTTCAGTAATGGGCCATTTACACGAGGCCGATCCGTGAGACAATCCAATACGCCAGCAAATTCGAAATCGTTCTATTTCATTGGATTGGCTTCGTCCGACAATCCAATGCATTGACCTGGCCCTATTTTAACGAAGCCAATATTGGCCTGGCTTACTGGATTGCCTCGTCTATTGGCCTCGTGTAAATGGGCCATAAGGGTTAGTACTATTATTTTCTTCTGTGGTACAACACTTACCGTGGCGGGCGGCTCGTCATCCGAGTCTATGGGCTCGGCTTCAGTGGGCAGTTGGCGGTCGGCCCTGGCGCGCAGATACCTGTCTCGCTCTCGCAGCGACCTCTCCTTCGCCTCGCGCCGCGCGGCCTCGCGGGCTAACGCGCGGGCGGCCTCGCGCTCCCTTTGCTGCTCCGCCTGGAGGATATAACAACATTATACAACTTACAAGGTTGCCTGCACGAAAAATGATTGATTTTGTCATTTTATTGATTATTATTAATTTATATACTTCAATGCATGTTTACATTTTGACTAATATTAATATTAGTTCCATCGCGATTTAGCGCGGTAATGCTAGCGTCATGGGCACCTTTGCGCCGGGAACGGTTCGGGGCGGGTTATTTTTTCTTTGTTTTGTTTTATTTAACTAAATGTTATACTTTGACTTTTGTGGATTAAATTATATTATTATTATTGCCAAATTCAATGATTGACTCGTTATGTGACTTAAACTATTTGTATGACATTGATGGCAGGGTTTAGTGACACTCACTATCACAACTCTCTGTTGGGAGAGGTCTCCTCGCCTCTACTCCCTCAGCTTGTATCTATGTATGTACCTGTAGCGAGGCGTCCACCAGTAGTTTGGGCGTGTACTGAGCGTCGTGTCTCTTCTTGGCTCGCTGGAAGGCTTCCTCCGCTCTGTTGGGAGAGGTCTCCTCGCCTCTACTCCCTCGGGCTTGTATCTATGTATGTACCTGTAGCGAGGCGTCCACCAGTAGTTTGGGCGTGTACTGAGCGTCGTGTCTCTTCTTGGCTCGCTGGAAGGCTTCCTCCGCTCTGTTGGGAGAGGTCTCCTCGCCTCTACTCCCTCAGCTTGTATCTATGTATGTACCTGTAGCGAGGCGTCCACCAGTAGTTTGGGCGTGTACTGAGCGTCGTGTCTCTTCTTGGCTCGCTGGAAGGCTTCCTCCGCTCTGTTGGGAGAGGTCTCCTCGCCTCTACTCCCTCAGCTTGTATCTATGTATGTACCTGTAGCGAGGCGTCCACCAGTAGTTTGGGCGTGTACTGAGCGTCGTGTCTCTTCTTGGTTCGCTGGAAGGCTTCCTCCGCTCTGTTGGGAGAGGTCTCCTCGCCTCTACTCCCTCAGCTTGTATCTATGTATGTACCTGTAGCGAGGCGTCCACCAGTAGTTTGGGCGTGTACTGAGCGTCGTGTCTCTTCTTGGCTCGCTGGAAGGCTTCCTCCGCTCTGTTGGGAGAGGTCTCCTCGCCTCTACTCCCTCATCTTGTATCTATGTATGTACCTGTAGCGAGGCGTCCACCAGTAGTTTGGGCGTGTACTGAGCGTCGTGTCTCTTCTTGGCTCGCTGGAAGGCTTCCTCCGCTCTGTTGGGAGAGGTCTCGGCCTCTACTCTCTCCCTCAGCGCTTGTAGCTCGGCTCTCTCCCGGGCGCGGTCGCGGGCGTCCGCCTAGAAAAACAATCACATGACGACATCAAACCATCAAACGGGTTTGACGCAGAATGTGCACTTCGCAAAATGAGCACTCGACGCATAGGTACATTTAGATAACTTCTCACAAAAAAAGACAAAAAAACAAAAAAGGGCCTTTTTTTAGCTAAGCTAGTGTCGAAAAAGTACGACGAATCTAGCTTCACCGGACTTGTTCAACAAGCATTACTAGACATTATTAAACACTAGCATAGGTCAAATAAAAAAACCCTTGTGTGAAGTGAACCTACTGCGAAATATGTACATTTTGCGTCGAGTGCTCATTCTGCGACAAACCCTATGAAACATCCAGTCAGATCAACAGAGAAAACATTTGCGACTTTTTTAACCGACTTCAAAAAAGGAGGAGGTTCTCAAATCGACGCGTATGTTTTTTTTTTGTGTGTTTGTTATAAGATTAATAGCCATATTAAATTTCTATGCTTTCAGCTAGATTTATATATTATTTTTAACTTTTTAGTGTAGGTTAGGTAGGAGGACCTTGAAGGCGGTTTTATATATTTTTTAAATTATCTTTTTATTTTAATTGACCTGTGCTTGTACGTATGTACGACGAATCAAGCTTCACCGGACTTGTGGGGGAGCGGAAGGCTCTACCCCAGAGTAGTCTACCAACGCGTCTAGGGGCGGCTCGAGGGAGCCTCGGACCACGGCCTAGCGCGTTGATACTGAAAAACATCGTGAAGGAGACGACGCCTGTGAGGGACTTGAGCGATACCAAAGTAAAGCCCGACCAAAGAAATAAAAAACCTGCTCTGGGGGCGCCACGTGTATATTTTTATGTTTATGGCAACAATTTCCATTATAAAATTAGTTCCATTGAAATTCCGCCATATGACGAGTTTTTGTATTTCTTTGGTCAGGCTATACTCTGCTATATTGTTTACTTGCTTTATCCCCTAGAAAACATAAAATGTATGGTATAGATTTAGGCCTCCAGCTCTCCTGGCCCTTTGCTACCCTGGGCTCACAATGAGCGCTGAGTTACGTTCCGTCGCTTAGTTGTTTGGTTAAATTTTAACCCGTTTAAGTTGCAACCGAGCCACTGAACGATCGAGTTGTTTTTATAACCTCAAATATTAAACGAGAGAAAATTCTTCTCCTGTCTTAATTTTTTTCTACTTTTATATACATTACAGACGTATTAGACGTCTGTGATATACAAATTTAACAAAATTATTATAAAGTAACTATGAAACAAAATGGCGGGCTTTTTGAGTCTTTTGACTTTGACATAAATTGCAAGCTCTAAACGTCAAATAGCTGTCAGAGTAAAAATTAACCATCTCATTAGATGGTTGTTTGGTTGTTTCGCTCTGAGCCACAGAACGGGTGAAACTACGCTCTGACAGCTGTCAGGGTAAAATTTCACCGAGCCACGGAACGGTTAGAGCGCGCGCCAGAGCGCGCTCGAGTGCACTCGAACGAAGCGACGGGACGCGCCCCTGTGGGTGTATTATACATTCTGCTATGAACTTCTCGCGCTTACAGGCCACGTCTCATCTTGCCCAAATTGTATAATAGATGGCGGCAAGTGTAAGAACATAGGTTAAATTAAATAAACCAATGACAGTCTGGTCCTTGGTATTTATTAGTTTTGACGTAAATGATTTTGTAAATCCTACTTCGAATAAAAACCTGATTCGATTTTGTTTTGAATTCTTATTTCCTACAGGAAAATGATGCGAAAAACAAATACATATAGGAACTAGATTTCCGCCGCGGCTCCGCCCGCGTTAACAGTTTTTCCCGTAGGAATGGGGCATTTTCCCGCGGTGAAAGGTAGCCTATGTTACTCAGGGTGAATGTAGCTTTCTAATGGTGAAAGAATTTATGAAATCGGTTTAGTAGTTTTTGAGTTTATTCATAACAAACACACACACACACAAAATACAAATCTTTCCTCTTCCTTTAAGATAATATATGATATGATGATATGATCTGTGGCTAAAATAATGACGTCACCATGATCGCACCCGATCAACCCAGTAATGAAGCCATCTGGCAACATTAGCTGTCAATAAAATAATGAGCGATAACATGATTAAAGTGCAGAGTGATTTTGTAAATGAATATAATATCTCACCTCGGCCTCCCTAACTCTGGAAGACAGTCTCCTGGCGAGCTCGCTGCCTCTATAGAACTTGCTGTCATCCCTTTCATCTTCGTAATCTTCTAGAAACTCCTTAAGCCTCTTTGCCTCTCGCTCCCTCTCCTCCTCGCGGCATCGCTCCCTCTCTTTCTCTTTCTCGTAGTCCTTCGCCTTGCGGCGCTCGCGTGTCTCCCAGGCGCGTAATCTGTTATAGTTTACAATTTAATTTAGAATTTACTGAAACGAATGAGGAAAATATATTTTGTTGGAAGATTTATTCAGGAACTTTTTTAAGATATACGCCGCCTCCCTCTCCCTCGCCTTCTCCCGTTTTTTTCTCCCTCTATATTCCCAGTCACTTCCTCTCTATTTCCCTCTATCCCCGTCCCTTTCTCTCCTTCAACTCACCGCTCCTGATACGCCGCATCCTTTTCCCGTCTCTTTCTCCCTCTATATTCCAGTCACTTCCTCCCTCTTTCCCTCTATCCCCGTCCCTTTCTCTCCTTCAACTCACCGCTCCTGGTACGCCGCCTCCTTCTCCCTCGCCTTCTTCTCCCGTCTCTTTCTCTCGCGCGCCTCCTCCTCTAGCTCCCTCCCGCGGCGCGACTCGACCGACGCTCGCTCCCTGTCCCTTTCCCTCTCGCGGGATCGCTCCCTGTCTCTAGAACGTTCTCGCTCGCGCTCGCGCTCTCGTTCACGTTCTCTGTAATAGGAAATAATATTCTAGAATTGGAATAGAATATACTTTACACATAAGAGAATACAACAAAACGTAATAACAGCTACGCAGGTGCACTGGTCGGTCACTCCATAGAGAAAACGCGTTTTGACAAGCTACTTCTTTTTGAATATCAACTACAAGTCAATGGCGCTAGGCGCTATGTAAAACACCCCCGAACACCACCGGCGGAGTCCCGCGGCGCCTGCGGGGTGCGGGGCGTGGGGCGCTATATCGGGCGGAAACTCATTTTGGCGCGGGGAGGTGAGTGTCCTTTCTGTACGGGTTAGTACTATTATTTTCTTCTGTGGCAGGTGTATGCATTATCCAAATAACGGTAAAAAAAGCGGTTGTCTGTAAAGTCGGTTTACTGACGATAGTTGAACGTGACAACGATTGTGCCTCTTTGTCGCTCGTTCCGCACTCTAGCTTGCTCTTCAAGCCTTAAATGGAACGCCTCAGCCGCGTGGTAACGCCGTATTGCGTCATGTTTTTTCTTGCGTACAGCCGGCTCCATCGAATTATAAGACATTGTCACGTCAAAAGTTCGACCAGTAAATTAAAAACCACGACTTGTAGCAGAAATTCAAGAGAACTCATTTTATAATAACGGTTGCTGTCTAAAACACAAAAAAAATGTGGCAGGTTTTTTATTGACGGGCTATATAGAGATAAAATTATAATTGTCATACACGTTAGCGCCTCCCAAGGCTCGACGGATCTCTTCCCGCGTGCGAATGAAAGGGTGAATCGCCAACACTATCGCCATCTCTGTCCCGCACAACTATTCACTTTTAAAGTTTAGAAAAATGAACTGACAAATTCACTTGTAAAACAGTTTTAAAGCATTATTAATTTAATGACTAATACAAAAAAGTAGAAGATAAAGTAATGAACTACATATACACCGGGAAATTTATGAAATGAAATAACTTTATTTGCATAGATTTTTGGTCAATACAAGGTTTAGGATTAATTATGCTCAGCAAAAACCTGCCCACAGGGCATACAAATATTAAGCCGGGTCCACAGCTCCGTGTTTTCGTGTTTTGAACACTCTAACATGTTAAGGCACCTATTTCACTGGCGACAGAAGACAAAAGACGAAAGGGACGCAGTTCTGCGTTAGAATGAGATACAAATACACCGCGCTTACTCTTGCGCATAACTGCGTCCCTTTCGACTTTGTTTTCTGTCGCCAGTGAAATAGGTGCCTTAACATGTTAGCGTGTTAGAAACATGAAAACACGGAGCTGTGGACCCGGCTTTAAACAAAATTAACTGGCTGTCTATCCGCGACACAGTCGTAGTACTCATGAAACTAAACAACTTTTCCTGATGAATATAGTAGCCCGTCGGAAATAGACAGAAAATCATTCTAAATTCGCAAAGCGTGATGTAGTTTTGAATTTTTGGTATGTTGTTCGGGTGTGTTAGGGTAGTTTAAATAAAAAAATTCAACTTCGAAAACCTTGTGGAAAATGAGAAAATCGAGAAAATTTTAGAAATTTGCTGTGTTTTTATGGTATTCGCCCTGCATGGCCAAAACTATGCATTTTTTGCGTACGATGTTGTCTACAAGTATAAACTGTATTCAATAACCTACAATTTGAATCCTATTTTGGCTCTATTGACCCTATAGAAGCTGAGCTAGAGCACTTGAAAGATGACCAATTTTTCTCGAAAATGGGTTTTAGAGGCAAAAATTAAAATTAATGTTTCTGACGTTTGTTAACACTTATACTCTGATGTGTAGATCACCAAGTCACTATTCAAGCTAACATTTGTGCTTAACATCGTAATTAATAACTGGTTGTCTCAATTATACTGGTGAAAAGTGTCTGGTAGCTCTGTACGGAGGCATTGTGAGTACTCAGACACTGCATGACCTGAGATTCACGTTGTTTGTAAAAACAGCGGCAAATGCAAAAACGAATCTCGCACGTTTGCCACCTACTACCGAAGCTTCCGCTTTTCATGCTTTTCGCACCTACCACCAAGTGCAAAAGTGGCTGGGGGTAGAAAAGGATCCCACCGAGTGGGGCTGGGAAATCAGCATCCGTGGCCTAATCCCGATCACAATAAACAAAGAGCCAGCTCCAGCCCGGCTTCTAAAAATGATAGCCTGCAAATGCAAAAAGGGATGTAGAGGGGCATGCAGTTGCTTAAAAGCTGGGCTGAAATGCTCAGTTCTTTGTTTGAATTGTGGAGGGAAGTCGTGCAATAACATAGCATCCATTGGGGATGACTCAGAGGAAGACGAAAAAGAACTTCTTCCCCAGAATAATGAAGAGGAACACGAACAAGAGGAAGACCATGAACGCGTTCTTTTTGATCTTCCCCATCATCACGAGGAACGGGAATCCCAACCCCGGAAAAAACGGAGATTGACTATGAACAATTCATAGTCAATGACCTTTTTTACGGTTCCGTACCTAAAACTGGATGCTCCACTGTTTGTCTGTATGTTACCAGGCTGTATTTCATAAACCATCAATCATAAATACTTCTGTTACCACTGTAAAAAAATACTAAACGCTTCCATTAAACAAACGTATCTTTTTGCCATTTTTTAAAGAAAATGATATGGAACCCTTCGTGCGTGAGTCTGACTCCTACTTGGCTGGTCAGCAGTAACCGAATTTTGGGTATGAATGTAAAAGACCTTCCAAGCTATTAATAAATTTTCTGTCTAATTTGCAATAAACCTGTATACTTAGATTATTTTGACTCTGTAAATTATTAAGCTTTTCGCGTTTTATTAAGATCTCACAGACCTCGTTTTAGATAGTAATGGTAGCTAAATATGTACTTTAAAATATTTTTGGTAATTTTTTTTTGTAGAACAAGCAGTTTTGCGAATATTTTGCGAAATATGACAATAAAATCGATAAGTTATTTTCGAGAAAAATTGGTCATCTTTGAAATGCTCTAGCTCAGCTTCTATAAGGTCAATGGAGCTAAAAAAGGATCCAAATTGCAGGTAATTGAATACAGTTTATACTTGTAGGTAACATCGTTCGCAAAAAATGCATAGTTTTGACCATGCAGGGCGAATACTATAAAAAGACCGAAAATTTCGAAAATTTTCTTGATTTTCTCAATTTCCACAAGGTTTTCGAAGTTGAATTTTTTAATTTAAACTACCCTAACACACCCATACAACATACCAAAAATTCAAAACTACATCACGCTTTGCGAATTTATTGTCTATTTCCGACGGGCTAATAGGTTGAAATCTCAAAATTAAAATTCAAACTTCAAAGGGTATCATTCATTTTGGACCAAAAAAGTAAAAGTGCCGGCCAGCAGAAAAAAGTATAACTTTCGGGTAGAACACACAATTCCTGTATTCTTTTACTATGACACTAATTCTGTGCACCCCATGGTTGTATTGTTAGAAGCTATTAATTAAATAATAAAAATGTTGTTATAAAAGTATTATTTTGACGCATGTCACAGCGCATGTAGTCATATTGTATTGAATATATTATATTCCTTTATTTTATGTAGTTTAACTTATTTTTTTATTATTATAATAGGGGCCCACATGGATTAAGTATGTATTTGTTTAATATAATTAAAAAATATATTATGAAAGTATTATTATGATGCATAAGAATGATCATTCATCGATATATTTTTTTTATTATTAAGAAAAAAAAAAAGAATACAAAAAATAAAAAAAATATAAAGAAAATGTAAAAAAAAAGTAAAGAAATATAGAAACTATGACTTGTTCTATCCGAAAAATACACTTTTTTTCCTTGGCCGGCATTTTCACTTTTTTGGTCCAACATTGTATGAAACGTGAAAGATGTCCTTTAGGGTTTTTTTTGTTTCATGAGTACTACCACTATGTTGTTGAACAAATCACATCAAATCAAGCGATATCAGTTTAAACAGAACTGATCCCTTTTCTTTGACCGAGATCAATTGGATAATATTTCCACAACGATCGGTCCTGCTTGGCCCGCATCCAGCGGCTTCCCGCGACCCTCACCAGATAGTCGGTCTACCTCGTGGATAAATAATGTGAATGCTTCAAATTTCAAAGAATTTGATGTCTAAAGAATACAAATACCCTTTTAATGGTTTAATTAAACTATATTTCGCGCCTAAATATACCGCGAATTCAAAAAGAGCGAACAATACGATAAGGAATTAAATAGATCGTTAGCGAGAAAGCCCACAGCTGTGCTCTAATTTGATAAGGTTCTCATAGTGAACTAGTTGGTACTACTACTACAGTAGGCCAGGACCTGTTTTTCAAATTTGATTTTGATTTGCTTCTGAGTTGTGAGATTGATTGGTTATATAGTTTAGTTTTTGTACTTTGACAGGTTGCCTTCCACTAATTGTATAATTTCGTTTGCACTCTTTGTTATATTAATAAAATTGTACATAATAATAAATTATAATTTTGTAAAAATATTTTGAAAAGATGCAACGCCTGTGGAGTTTCTACCGGCGAGTTCTTCTCCACAGAAGACAGACGAATTGTGAACTCGCCACAAAAGAATGTGTAACTGACTTAACTTGATGTAATATCTTAATTAAAAACACTTTGAAACTTTGATTTACCCAAGATTTACCCCTTATTCGTTGCTAAAGTTAAATTGTCTATGGGACCTCCCGTCCTTTTCAGTTCCCATATGAATTTGAACATTTAAGTATCAGAAAATTGTTTAGGTTAATGTCGGTAACAGAGTGAAATATTTTTTCACTTTATGCAAGATTTATGAAGAAGGGGGTGCTGTTTACATGGTGTTATTGTTCAAATGAGCCCCTAAATAACGATTAAAATACCGTGATAGGCTAGTAACTATGTATTAGCCAAATCAAAATGATAAAACCTATTTTTAACCCCCGACGAAAAAGAGAGTGTTCTTATCTTAGCTATGATCCAAGAAAATATCTTCAGCCATTTGAAGATTATCAGCTCTTTTCTAGTTGTTGAAAGGATCATGTAACGGTTTTGTGTCGGGGGTGATTAATTTTTTTAATTTAGTGTTATATTATTCGTTATGCCTTACATTTATTTACATGTAGGTATGTAACGCAATGTGTATAAGTGACGATATTATATTGTATGATGGATGATAAAATAAATAATGATTGCATAACCCTATAAAAAACTAATTGTTAACAAGCAATAATATTGTTACAAACACAATTTTCCAAATATAAAAAAGATGAAAAAGAATTTTAATATTATAATACTCTAACAAGATCACATCGTTTTCAGTTCAAAATAGTCTCATGGAATTTCTCTCTAATACTTTAACACAACACATAAAACACATTTTGTTACAAAATCTAGAAACAACATTATCCACTTAAACACTAAAAAATAGACCACGCGACAAAAACCGAATATACAAGTTCCACGTTTAAAATGTCACAACATAAATATATAGTTTTTATATATAGGTAAAATTAAATAAGAAATACGTCGCGAGGCGCGTCAAATTGCGCGCTGAAGGTTTACTAGCGAGCGCAATCGACGATGGTTTACGCGGTATAGGAAAATACATTATAAAGCTTGTACAGACCTGAAGGGCAACAACGAATTCTACGTTAGATAAAAATGTAATGTCGTTGTAACTAAAAACTAGAAATAAATTTAACTTCCTTCCGTAAAAATAAAAACAAATTAACAAGTATGTTTTATTGATCAGTTTTATTTGTAAAAGTCAATGATTTAAGTTGTTATGTCTCTTTCACGTTCTTAAGAACGGAAAGGGACAGGTGGTCATACTTCATACTAATATTATAAAAAGGAAATATTTGTATTTTTGTGTGTGTGTGTGTATGTTTGTAATGAATGAATAAACTCAAAAACTACTGAACCGATTTCAAAAATTCTTTCACCATTAGAAAGCTGCATTCAAGTAACATAGGCTACCTTTTACCGCGGGAAAATGCCTCATTCATTCCCACGGAAAAAACTGTTAACGCGGGTGGAGCCTGTTAAAGCTAGTATTATATAGACACTTGTTTAACGTGTCTTAAACTTTCTGTAGTAAAACCGTTGAAGTTTGAACCTCGGCTGTTTGTGGGTTCTAGCAAGTTTTGAAGAGTTTGAAAGGTCACTTGTAATTCTGGTCCGGAAAATAGGGGAGCAGGTGAGGAGATATTTTTTTCTGATTTAAGTAGGTACACTGCAGGACCAATCGATTCACTTGAATAACATAGGCTACCTTTTACCGCGAGAAAATGCCTCATCCCCACGGGAAAAACTGTTAATGCGGCCGGAAAGCTAGTACTGTATAAAAGTATATAATATTATTGTAGGATGTATAACCACATTTTATATTTATGTTTAAAGTGTTACTTGGGATAATTTCCACCATTATTACTCCATAGCTCGAGCTAGGGATGCGCATTACGATTCGATTTTTATGAAGATCGATTCAAGAGAATACGATCTAGCGATTTTTTGAATCGATTCACTTCAATACGATATTTATTCGGATCGATTCACAAGTAAGGTAGATCGAATCCCTTGGATCGTATTCACGGACAGTGTACTAATTTGATATTTTAATAAAAAATGAAGAAAGATCAATTTCAAACAAATGCGACACTATATTGACATCATTAGTCCGCATTGTTTAGTTATAAAGCAAAGCTAGTTGATAAAAACAATGTAACATGATGCAAGTAGTTCTAAAAATTCCTCACTGTTTTTATTTTGCGTTGGTAGCTTGCACAGAACATTTAAAAGAGGTTAGAAAGGCGATGTGGGCGGGGCCGGCGCGCCAAAACTATGAGCAAAACGCTCATGCAAAGAAACGATCGCGCTGTCTAACTCACACATAGCTATAAAAATCTACATCAGTGTGCGTGCATGCCTATGATTCGTTTCCATTTGAAATCGCGTGATTGAGCGGCGCTATGATTGGCTAGATTTGAAATTGCAAATATGTGCGTAAACTTCATCTTTATTGAAGTACAGATGTAGTGGAGGTGAAAGGTGGGGTGGAATCGGCGACACCGGATTTCATACGGACGGCGCATTATCGCCATTCTAACCTCTTTTAAATGTTCTGTGGTAGCTTGTGCCGTAGGTATAAGTTTAACCATTTGTGTAAAAATAATTGTGCTATTGTGATTTTACCGATGATTCCACCCTTAGAATCCAGTGTGTTATTGGAAAAACTGAAAATTATGTATCTGTATCATAAAAAAAAAACTTTAATAATGCAAATTATGATTTGATTTTTGAATCGATTTTCGAGAGATCGATTCAAAGGCAAAAATCGCGCATCCCTAGCTCGAGCCATAATTATTGGTAAAGGTTACATTACATGCATGGTCTAAGAAAACAAGGTCTAACCGTTAGACCACGTGACTGACAAAAGCCTAGGTCATTTAGCTCTGTTCATCCACGCATTCGACAAGGATGAATAGGCAAAATAACAGAAATGACGTAGGCTCGTGTCAGTCACGTGGTCTAATGGTTAGACCTTGTTTTCTTAGATTAGACCATGATTACATGCGTGTTATGCTAGCCTGTTCACTCCCGCGGCTGGGCTAGTCAAAGCGCCGTGTATTTATTGCGGCGGCCGCGCGGAGTAATTTCGCTTATCTGTTATACTCAACACATGTGATTTTCTTAACATTTCTCGATAACTGTCGATGCGTTCCGCGAGGCTAAGGAACTCAACAGCAGTAAAATTGCACAGTATGTTCACAAATAAGTGTTTTTTTATGTAATGAGCCTGAACTATGGGTGTGAGATAGCTGATATGCTCTAGAGTAATTTGTAAACGAGTAATTTCGGACGGTTTATTTCCTGTATAGTGTAACTAAAAAAAATACTAAATGCTGAAATAACTGGATTGCACACTAAACATTGGTTAGGTTAGGTTTAGAGTGCAAACCATTTATTATGATGTGCATTTTGGTATTTTACGATATTATTTTACGATTAAATACATGCCCTTGATTCCTCGCTACAATAAACTATCTATTCCATCCAGGCGAGACCTGGAGTAGGAAGATGTCAAAATCAAACTGACACAATCCATAAAAATAAATATGTCTCGAAATTGATTTAAATTTAGAATGTACTTGCAGCCAGGCCGTTTATTTTATTTTTAGAGTTCCGTATTACCTTATAGGGTCACTTGTCCGTCTGTCATGGTCAAATACCCCAAAACTATTGGACCGTTAGGAGTTAAGATTTGGTACACGTATAAATTTGTAACACACATGTCATTAAAAAATAATTTTAAACAAGGAAACTCCAAAAAATTGCGCACTATATAGTTTAAAAGGCTTGTTGTAACAATCAAAAATAAATTTATTTTACAATTTTATGACAAATAGAAGACAAAGACGGATTTGTAATATTAGATAACGAATTTTAAAAATTAAGGTCACCTTTATCTACAAGTAAAGTGATCAATAACGCAAAGGGCCTAAAAGGTAATGAATCAACTCACCTCTCTCTTTCCCTCTCGCGCTGTTCTCGCTCCCGCTCCCGTTCCCTCTCCCTCTCCCGCTCGCGAGCCTCTCTGCACAGACAAGGCAAACAGTGAATGAACCATTATGAAAAATTCAACAGGAATGGTGCTATTACTAAAGAAAAACATACAAGATATTTTAGACACGATTTATCACACGTGAAGTGTAATTTTAAAATATTTTCTTTTTAATTGAAGGCATTGTTATGTTTCATTTTTTATTAAAATTAACAATTCAATGTATATTTTGTATTTGACAATAACAATAGACCATTAAAGGCATATAAAACCCGTTTAAAATATACCTACAGACAATAAAGCCCGACCAGAGAAATAAAAAAACTCGCCATATTGCGGAATTTCAATGGAACTAAATTTATAAGGCAAATTGTTGCCATAGTCGTAAAAATATACACGTGACGCCCCCAGAGCAGGTTTTTTATTTCTTTGGTCAGCCTTTAAAACAAAAATGTATAGTTGGTAAAAGAAATAATAATAGAGGAATGGGGACGGTCTAATTTAAGGTAGCCGTCGAACCGAGCGTCAGCAACACTGACGCTACGACACGAAAAAAGATAATGGACTCTAAAGTTATGTATTTAAGGTGGACTTGTTTCGGCTTGGTTTTTTTTGTGTTGACTTTGGACGATGTCGTCGGTGTCGTCGCGTCAACTCACGTTTGAGTAAATTCATTCTTAAATCCATCACCACCGTAAGTCCATTATTATTTGTCGTGTGTCGCAGTGTCACTGACGCTCGATTCAAACGGCTACGTTTAAAAAAGTAAATTTGTTATACGATGCTCACCTCTCCCTTTCCCGCTCTTTCTCCCTCTCCCGCTCGCGCTCCTTCTCCCTCTCCCGTTCGCGGTCTCTCTCCTCTCTCTCCCGCTCGCGTTCTCTTTCTCTCTCGCGGTCTCGATCCCGGGACCTGTGTTCAAGAACATTTTACTGTTTATATTTCACAATACAATAGGTTACAATTTAATGTCATTATTTCAGACAAAGATCGCAAGTAACAGTATGGTTCACCTGTGTTACTTAAAAGTTGCAATAGATATCGTTAATTTAAAAAAATGGTCTTATTAGCCTCCCACACTAGCGTCTTTTGAGCGTTAACGTCATGCGTCGCGCATACAATCATAGGCAGCAAGGCGAGTGAAACAAAAGACGGACGCGGATGAGTGTATGCGCGAAGTGCGACTTCGGCGCGCGAAAGATGCTAGTGTGGGGGGTGTCTAACAGTGGTATCGATTGCGGAGACACACTTGAGATAAAATTTAATGGCATAAACATTTAAAAATCGATTCACTTTAGCATTTATATACTGTAAGAAAAAGACGGTTTTTTTTATTTTGACCTGTGCTTGTATCGAAAAGTACGACCAATCAAGCTTCACCGGACTTGTAAAAACAGACGGTATAACTTGGTTTTCTTCAATCCTGTCAAATAAGCAGTGTCGACCTGTGTCGTGTGTGTGTGTTGACCTGAATTTCGGGCAATTACTTATTTGCTAATTAGTTTTAGTACATACTCAACTTTTACTGGCTAACGATTTACTTAATATACTTACACAAACTGTGATAATTGAAGCTGTTGTTGTTTTTAATAATAATAAAAAAACAAAACAAATTACCTGGACACACTCCTCCTCCGCTTGTCTTTACTGTCTCTATCCCTGTCGCGGTCCCTATCTCGTTCTCTGTCCTTGTCACGCGTCGCGTCTCGCTCCCTCTCCTTGTCACGCGACGCCGCCCGCTCCTTATCGCGGTCACGGTCGCGCGTCGAGTCGCGGTCCCGGTCGCGTTCTTTGTCGCGGTCCTTGTCGCGCTCTTTGTCGCGGTCCTTGTCACGGTCGCGCTCTTTGTCGTCCTTATTGTCGCGCTTGCGTCGCACTACCACATCGGCTTCCTCCTGTGTGGAAACATGCCTATAGTGCTGGGTCCGTTACAGTTTGCAAGGAAAAACAATACTATACTATTTATTTTTACAGATTAATCAAATATCAGTTTCTTTAGACTTTCAATACTTTTATTTACTATCGATATAATATGGAATTTGCTTGCATTTTGCGACGAACAGGAGCTGGATTGACTGAAAAACAGCGTTTAGCTCTCTACGAGCTAGACATGTCTTGAGTCGAGACCTTTTTTCGCTGTTGTGCTCTATTTGCATACTGTGATGTAGACGCATACGAAACGATTTTAAAAACATATATATTATGTATTTTTTTAATTCGTCGCAACAGGGCAAATAAATGTTTTTTCTTTCTTTCATTTAAGTCGTCATAGAGAATTTTTTGTTTATTATATTACTATTAAATAATACACAAATATTTTATTATACATTCTCAGTTTAATATTTTTAACTTATGTCATGTTAATTTTCCAGATTACTTCTAAATCTTTTGACGTTATTTCTACAAACAAAAAAATGGCAACAGCTTATAAAAAAACCAGTAGGTATCCAGCCCAATATTATGGGAAACGTTGATTTTACCTCAAATGGACACTGCAATGTTAAACACGCGTAACATATTTTTTTGACGTTAAGTCTTTACAGATGACTGATATTTGATTTAACTGTAAACGATATAAAATACTAAAATGACTGCGCTCACGTACACAGCGGTCGAGTTACTCGCGGTGATGGAATTAAATCATTTATATTTAACTTTTGGCACAGAATAAATAATAGTGTTTTAGACACTTTTGATCACTTAGTAAAGTCAAATAAAGTTACATTTAGTGGCGAGTTCAGCAAAGCAAAATGTGCGGTCTTTTGTAGAGAATTCTAGAATGAATTTTAGAAGAAATTATATATTTATTTTTTTAGGTACAATATATTTAAATAAATTAAATTATATTAATAGCCAACTCAAGCAACCTCATTCCTTCAAAGTTGATTTGTAATACAGGGAAAGTTCTAATAAATAATATGTATTTGTATGAAAAGGACGGACAGATGCGAAACAAGCATGTTTTTTCCTTAAAATTGCATTATTTGCAAGTATACTTTGTATTACATTATAAATTGACATATTAAATGTATTTATTATATAACATAATGTCAAATGCGGATCATTCATTAATCGAATAAATAATGTAACAACTGCTTATAAGTAGTTTTACCAAAAAACGGCGTTTAATTGTAAAGTAACGTCTTTTGGTGTTTTAAATGTAATTAAATTACATATTTGGATGTTTCTACACAAGATAGACAATCAAATTTACTATTATAAAGATCCGAAAGTAACTATATACTATGATTTATGAACAAATTACTCTTTTGAAATTCACAATGAAAAGAAGAAAGCGTTTATTATTGAAGACACCACATCAAATTAAAAATACACAAGTTTCATCAGTACAAATACAACAGATAAGCAGGTATTTCACTGGCGACAGAAGACAAAAGACGAAAGGGACGCAGTTATGCGCAAGAGTGAGCGCGGTGTATTTGTATCTCATTTTAACGCAGAACTGCATCCCTTTCGTCTTTTGTCTTCTGTCGCCAGTGAAATAGGTGCCATACAATACAAACAAACATGACAATTAGAGTGTTGTTGAGATGTGTCATGACGTCACAATAAAAGCACATTCACATTATGCCACGATCGTTATATTTGGACTCAGTCAGCCATCTTTCTCTCAGTAGGTCAGCTGGTAGAGAACTCATTATAAGCTGTGTTTTAAGTTTAACTGGATTTTTGTGTATGTATGTTGGACGATTTCAATATGGCGGGTTTTTGACAGATAAGTGACAGATAATCGCTAGTCACAGGCTTCCTGCAGGCTTACCACGTAAGACGCGACAATCTACAGAAGCTGTCAAACGCGACATTATGACAGAACTACTCTTATGTCACTATATCGCGTTTGACAGCTGCTCGAGCTTGTCGCGTTTTACATAGTAAACCTACCGACGTGTAATGAACAAAACTTAACAATTCGGTGAGCGCAGTCAGTCAAGTCAAGAGATCGTTTCATACGGGCAGTCGGGGCGAGCAGACGAGCGTCGGAACCGCGTCCACGCTCACGCCTTTACACAGTCGCAGCGACACTTACTCACGGCGCGCTCCGTGTCGCGGCGACGCGCGACGACTTGCGGCGCGTCGCGCTTTCGCCTCTCCAAGACGCGGCGGGAAGGTTGCCGGACGACACGCATTTCTTAGGACTGGTTAGGTTAAAAGTTTCCAGAATTTGTTTGTTAGATTTCGCGATTTGTGTGTTTTATTTTAATAAATAATTCAATTCAATTTCTTATTGTATGGCGCAATCTAAATTGATTTATTTTTGTATGCTAGCGAAGCCGTCAATTTGTGCCACTGTCAAGTTGATTCAAAAATTATTATTATTTAATTACCCGGTTTTTAACATGCAAAATGTAGACTAGTTCTATGATTTAATGACTCGAGAATAATCTTAACGTTTCATTCTTTAGATTTTCAGACATAATTCATGTCTAGCTTACAGAAAAATTAAGGTATTGGTTTTTTTTAAACTCATTCCAAAAAATGCATGAAACGTTGTCAGTCACACTTAATATAGAAAAATAGATATTTTAAATAATACTAATATATTCTTACAAAGATTCGTCACATAAATAATTATCTGCTTCAGAAAAAACTCAGTAATTCATATATTTTAGTGTGTTTTTATAACGAAACATAATTGAAAACCAAATTTTTAAAAAGAAGCATAACTTTACCCACATAAAAAATACATTATTATCTCGTTTAAATATCCACGAAATGCGTGATGTTTGTCCGGCAAATGTGTCAGCGTTGCGGCGCGGCAGGTTTCACGCGCGACCAACCGCGCCACAACGCGGCGGCCGCGCGCCACTCACCCGCGCGCGGCCGCCCGTCTGTGCAGACCAAGCTTAACTAATAACAATTAACAAATTATGATACTCTCATTTATTTCCGCCTATCAGAAGTTTTAGTGTTGAAGGTTAGTGCTATACATGGTGTTTTGGAAACCGGATGCAGTAAAATTAGATTATATAATAATACTTAAGCTGAAGTTAAATGATAGTTCCTTTAGCGAGTCAAGCAATACAAGGACTGATTTGAGCAAAATTTTCACTTCTTCCCTAAAATGATTAAAAAATATATATTGTTTTGGTTCTTTGTCTGTCTAGGATTCGTCGATAAAATTTTTAGGCCTTTCTTTAAAAAACCTGGATATTAAAAATATTTTGACAAAACTCTTAAACATAATTCTTTTACTTATAATGGTATTGATGTAATAGCATAATTCATTAAAAATAATCCAGTTTCTAAAACACCGTGTACATTTGTGCTAAGTATATTTCATAATTTTGTGTGCTACATTAAAAAAAAAACAGTAAGTAACGAAATTTAGGTGATTTTTTTTTATTTAAGAATAGTTTCTGTGTGTGTGTGTTTGTGATTATCTGTTCCTATTGAATGATGGCATATAACACTCGCGTGATGTGTAAATAATCTTTATAGATATTTCATAAAGTTATTGAAAAATATAAAAATGACTAAATTTAAATGCCATCATAGTCCTATAAAATTAATGTTATTAATTACTAGCAATAGCTATATTTGAAAATTTTAATGTTGAGTATTCTATTTTTTAATTTTAAAGAATATAGGACGTTTTAAAAGCAAGAAACTAGATTAATAAGAACTTACCCTTAAAGGCTCAGTCGTACAAATACAACTAGTTTGAAAATATGTTTGAAATATTATTTAAATATTCTGCCTTTACGGTACTTATATGCATGGAAATTATGGCAACATCTCCTGATTATGGGAGAGGCCTAAGTCCAACAGTGGAGGGATATAGAAAGCTAATGAAGTATTAGGTGAAGGAAATATAATAGATCTTTAGAAATATTAGCTTTTCAAAATATATACTTTTTAAGTGAGCCTTGGAGAATTAAAATAAATTTTCCTCAACAAAGTAAAAGTGATTTTGGATATAACCTATGTTGTCTAACTGTGTGTTGGTAATTGTAAAATTAAAAGTATAGCAGGCCTTGAAACCCGTTATGGTAATATTGTAAAATAAATATTGCTTTGTTAGAAAAATATGTGAAGGATAAAGCCTAATTTACTCAAGAAAGAAAAAGGATAGAAGGTGAGTTATATATATATTTTAAGTTAAAGTGTGATTAATAAAAAAACATCGATACACATTTCTTTCCAAATTAATTACATATCCCATATTTTTCATTTCTTGCATTAAATAACCGAATGTCAAGCAATTACAATCATTTTCTTTACTTTCATGGACAGCAACACTCAACCTATAATAATACATAGGGAGCTATCCATATTTCCCATGAAATGAAATGAAATCATTAATTTTTAACTTTTGGACACTTTTGATCACTTATCAAGTCAAGTAAAGTTACATTTAGTGGCGAGTTCAGCAAAGCAAAATGAGCGGTCTTTTGTGGACAAGAGCTCGCCGAATAAACTCCATTCGCTGCCAACCTTTAAGGCGATTCCAACACAGTAAATAATTTTCAGATTTATGCAGATTTCTAATAGACAAACAAACAAAACCGGGTTTCAAAGCCAGGCCAGACACCTACGCAATAATAAATCTAAAAGACACGTTATTCAATAATGCTCATACCACTGCTGCGTAGAACTGTTGCGCTCAACAAAGTTGTATCGGCCGGCGGCGTAGACGGTCCCCCTTAAGAAATAATATATATATCTCTATAAGACTTCACCGCAGGAAGGTTCCGACGACGCTTAACATTCATGTAGGATCGTTACCATGCAATATATTACTCCGACTAACATGTAAAAGGAGTTGTAATAAGCTATGGTGTTTTGCGGTGCGATTTTTTGCAGTGGCGCTTTAGGTTTTTTTTTTATTAGTGCGTTTTAGATACCTATTCTATGTGGTGTTATATGAAGAGATCACTACAATTTATATATAGAAGTTTTTTTTGTAAAGTGCACCTAAATCTAAATGCTATCCATTATATTAGAAGACTTGCCATATTTTGCAGAATGTTAAAAGAAAGACAAATTAACAAGCTAAAGGAAAAAAGAGAATAAATTTTCCATATTATGATGATTAAATGTTTATAGTGTAAAGTGATTTTGTAAGCTTACACACAAATTATTTTTTATTTAAATCCGAAAAAGAAATTTAAGTCAACTACAAATCGATTAATGCTAAAAATAGAAATAAACTATTTATATTTTCCATAAAATAACCTAAAATTTATAAACTTAAAATACCCCAGAAGTTCTCACTACGTTCGAAAAAAAAAACAAACAAAAAAAAACACCCCACTGCAAAAACTCGCGCCACCAGCACAAACAGAAATTCACGTCCTTCCGACTTACTCGGCGGCTTCAAGATGGCGACCAGACGCGGAGCCGCGCGCTGATTGGCTGACGAGCGGTGACGTCACGGGGCGGCAACTGCAGGCAGGCAGAGCTATCGGGGGGAGGGGGGCGGTTACTGTACCTTCATGCTTTCGCGGAATTTGCCGATCTCGCGGTGGATAACGTCACGTTTCTCCTCCGATATGTCCGCCTCTTCTAGAACCTTCGCCGTTTTCGATAACGCCTCCTCTGTAAAGGAAGTTAAGTGTTTTGATTTGTGTAATTTACATTTTACAATGTCATGAAAATTGTGCATGAAGATTACGTATGCTTGTTCCAGAAAATTTTTAGAATAAAATGACAATAATAGTGTACTTTATTTCGACGGATAGAAAAGGTGTAGTAAAAGTGACCGAAACCACAATCTTGCCTTACATCGTGTTGATTGGTGGTACTAAAATAAGATTCAAGAGACTTTGGACTTGGAAAGGACTTGGCACTTTTAATTTTGAATGAATGATGTTTAACCCCTTATTGCATGAATTATGAAGGATATGGAGAAAAAAATTTTTTTTACTGAAAGTACCTTTTATTTTTTATATATAAACAGTATGAATAGGAAAAAAAAATATTGTGTAATTATTTTAGAAATTACTACGCGAAGCCATATATGGCATTATATGCATTCCAGTGAAACTTTGCTGATCCATATTTGGCTTCGTATGCATTAATAAAAAAATGAAATTATATTTCATGGTAGTCTTTGTAACAATTTCTTTTATCTTTGTAACATAAATTAACTTTACATTTCCCACATTTGGTACACAAACGGAATTTCGAACAGTTCTGGCAAATTTGACGACTTGATTTCGTCAACTCGGGGAAATGGTCCACATTATCTGAACGAACAGAACCTGGTGGTAGATCCTGATGCCTGGCTGGAGATTTTCGTGCTTTTTTATTGGGTACAGTCGAGCTCGGCAAGCTGGTAGAAGTAGCGCCTGCCTCGGCTTGTTGGGGTACCGACTTAGATGCACGTTGAACAACCACGTTTTTTGGCCACCAGATATGAAGGACTGTCGACTCGGCTGGTTAGAGTATCGGCTCGACTTGAGGATGGTGTTCCTAATTGCTAGTTTGACGACCATGTTTTTTGCCCACAACTTTTCCTGCTTTACGCATATTATCGGAATAGATTGACATGCTTGGAAGTACCATAGAAGCGAGAAGGGTTCATTGCTGTAAAGAAAATAAAAGTCATCTGAATGCATACGAAGCCACATATGACCCAAATTTTTTTGACCAAAATGCATACGAAGCCAAATTTGGCAATATCAAAACAAGGCTCAAAAACAGACAAAAAACAAGAAAACTGCCAAAACGACAACTATTTCTTATTTAAGTACATATAAACATTCTGTTTTGAAATTATAGACTTTTTTACTTACCGTTTTATTAGTATTTTCACATTTATAAAATTCGCACTAACTAATTGCACTCCAACGGTCGGCCACGCTGAACATAACCCTCAATATTTCGACAGATTGCACTTACTATTGATAGAAAAAACTATGTTCCGTTAGACAAAGACTTTATTTATAGGAATTCAACGTTGGTTGCGAAAAAACTATATTTTAATAAGTATAAAAAAAATATATAACTTTTAAAGCCATTATGGCGTTATATGCGGTAAGGGGTTAAAATAATAATAATAATAATATAATAATAATAATAATAACAATCACCTGTTCCTTTTAATACGAGTAAGAACGTGAAATGGACATATTTTTAAATTAAGGACATATGGTTTTTAAAATTAAGTTAGATCGTAATAACATGTAGAATCGGGCCTAATGTTGTTTAACCGTTAAACGTAAGGTCGATTTCACTTTGTATAGCTGCTTAACTTTGTAATTTTGGATTTTGAGCGCGGAACGTCAGTCCCGCTACACACTCGATCTTAAACTCTCTCACTAAACGCTTGCTTAAATTATATTTATAAAGACCCCATAAAAGAGTTTTTAGTTGAAGTCACCCCTTGTTCCTGGCGGGAACAAGAGAAAATTAAAACAAAAAATAGTACTTTGTACGTCACTAACACTATACCTGGCTCTAAAGGATAATTCTACTTTTCCTAACATTAACTTACTGTATATTAAGTTAAACATACAGATTATATGTGACGTTCCACGTGAAAAACACCTTATGACGGGTTTTAGTACGTATACAATCCTTTCGGATTTGAAAAGCTTACTATTTGCTATTTACAGGGATATGCATAACTCAATACCGACCATAAGGTACCTTTGCATGTGGAACGTCACAAATAAATAAGTGAAGTTGTGTACTGTGTTTTTAGGGTGACGGCTGAAAATCAGTGTTGCACTTTCGGGTAAATTTCCACTGAGCCTGGGCCCATTGCATATTGCACACCACACACGGGTCGCTTTATTTATTTTTATGTTAAAATTATTATTATTGTTATATAGTAACTCTGATTTGCTACTGTATTAGTTTTAAGCTTTGTTATATTTGTGTGTGTGCAATTATTATGCAATAAACTCTTATCTATCTATCTACTTTTGCATACCACTTCGTGGTTAAATGTGTGATACAGAACGCAAATGTAAGAACTCTTCCACCACATTTAATGCAAATAAAAGTTTTCATTTCATTTCATTTCATTACTGACCCTTCTGCAGCGTCCCGTAGTTGTTGATCTTGTAGTTGTTGATCCTCGGCATTGAAGGACCGACTGAAGAAGACCAATAAGTAGTGTACTGACCCTTCTGCAGCGTCATGTAGTTGTTGATCTCGTAGTTGTTGAACCTCGGCATTGAGGGACCGACTGAAGAAGAAGAAGAAGATCAATAAGTAGTGTACTGACCCTTCTGCAGCGTCTCGTAGTTGTTGATCCTCGGCATTGAAGGACCGACTGAAGAAGAAGATCAATAAGTAGTGTACTGACCCTTCTGCAGCGTCATGTAGTTGTTGATCTCGTAGTTGTTGAACCTCGGCATTGAGGGACCGACTGAAGAAGAAGAAGAAGAAGAAGATCAATAAGTAGTGTACTGACCCTTCTGCAGCGTCATGTAGTTGTTGATCTCGTAGTTGTTGAACCTCGGCATTGAGGGACCGACTGAAGAAGAAGAAGATCAATAAGTAGTGTACTGACCCTTCTGCAGCGTCATGTAGTTGTTGATCTCGTAGTTGTTGAACCTCGAAATTGAGGGACCGACTGAAGAAGAAGAAGAAGAAGAAGAAGATCAATAAGTAGTGTACTGACCCTTCTGCAGCGTCTCGTAGTTGTTGATCTCGTGCTGGTAGTCGAGCTGCACCTGCTGCAGCTTGCGCTCCACGGCGTCGTCCAGGGCTCGGCCCCGCGCGTCCAGGTAGCCCCCCTCGCCCCCGCCCGCCTCCGTGCCCGGGGCGCGCTCCTCCGCACCTATGCGGGAGCGCTGCTCGCCTGGTGATTACATAACATTGCTTCAAATAAGAAAATAAGGTAAACCACCCTAATCTTGAAACCCCTTTAATTATTGACACCACAGAACATTTAAAAGAGGTTAGAAAGGCGCTGTGGGCGGGGCAGGCGCGCCAAGGATATGAGCAAACGCTCATATCTCTACGCAAAGACGCGATCGCGCTGTTCAACTCACACATAGCTATAAAAATGTACATCGGCATGCGTGCATGCGTATGATTCGTTCCATTTGGAATCGCGTGATTGAGCGGCGCTATGATTGGCTAGATTTGAAATTGCAAATAGGTGCGTAAACTTTATCTTTATTGAAGTACAGATGTAGTGGAGGTGGAAGGTGGGGGTGGAATCGGCGACACCGAATTTCATACGAACGGCGCATTATCGCCATTCTAACCTCTTTTAAATGTTCTGTGGGTTCAAATAAGAAAATAGGATAAACCACTCGAATTTTTGCTCTAATGACTTACTGCGTTACGGTCGTATTATCAACGTGGTCATTTTGCTCTGTAGACTACCTACTCCGAATTGTCTTGACACCCCTTTAATTATTGACACCCTAACTAAAGGTTTAATTACCTAAAGTTATAAGTTCTATTTGAAACATTCACTCTTACAGCAAAAACTATATGCATCATGATTTATTTTTCAATATACATAGACAACAACTGTCAAAGATCAATTTTTTTTAAATGGCTAATTCTCATTAATCACGTTTTTGCGGAACCCGAGTTTTTTTTACAAAAAGCTTCTTTTTCTGCTAAAGGATGATGTGTCAAAACGTCCCCCCAAAAAACAAAAACTAATAACATCGACCAACAGATTTGAAATGTATCTCAGTATATGCGTCTTAGCTATGTGATTACTTTTTACTATGGCGACATCTTTCAAAGACGCGGGATATTCCGAGAAAAAGATCGTCTTGCTATTAATATTGGTACCCAAAATAACAGATTGTAAGCATTCAATTGAGCACTGGACATTTATAGGCTAATGATAAACAATAATTATCTGTTTAACTGTAATTACATGGTACTCCTACATAGATAGACATTTTTTGGTGAACATTTAGTATTTTTTAGAGTGCATTTATATACTTAACATTCTAATAAGAGACTTCGATATTGTTAGTAATTGATAACATGTTTGTTAGTGACGAATTATTGGAAAAAATAATTATACTTTTTTTATTTTTTTATTTTCTAATCCCATTGATCATGAAGTTAAAACTGGTTACGAGCCTTTCTAAATATCCATAAGAACCTATAGACACATACTAAAGATCTGTTGGAGGGGGGGGGACAGGGCTCATATAAAAATGGTCATCATCCTTTATAGGGTAAGTAATTTACGAGTACAGAAACTTTTACATTACTAAATTTAGTTTTCACTTTTAACGTAGATATTCTGTGCAATTAATTAGTAAGCTGTTATTAGAAACAAAACTTTAATAAAAATACCCTTCATATTCTTTTATATATGTTACGCTCAAAGATCGAAAACGCTCAATGAGCGGTAAAATAGCTCACAACGCGTTGTGGTCACAGTAAAAGATCCACATCGCGAAATTCGTGTTGTGGCTCTAATGAAAACGCGCACGACGCGTTGTGGCAATCACAGAAAGACCAAATAGCGAAATTCGTGTCGTGGCTGACATGCTATTCGATCTCAACGCGTTGTGGCAATGAAGAAAAGCCATGACGCGTATGGAATATAATATTATTTGATTACGACGCACACTACTTTCCGATATGGATCCGTCTAGGCCTAGGCTGGAAGGAAACGTTTTGGTAGATTTTCTTAGGAAATATTTTTTATTTTATAAAATCACTGTATAACATGTTTGTCATTATTAAATATAATTATATAAATTAAAATAAAATAAAGCGATATTTGTTATTATTGAAATTACTTTAGGTATATTTAAAAAATCAACGTATTAAATATGAAATTACTGAACACAAAATATTTATCATTTGTAAATTACTTATAATTCACTTAAAATAATTAGGGATTTTAAATTTTGTAAGAGAATTTAAAATTCTTTAAAAGAGCCGACAACGACAAGTTACTTACAACCTATCCGTCGTGATATGGTAAACAATGAATGCTCAGAACGCGTCATGGCTTTTCTTCACTGCCACAACGCGTTGAGATCGAATAGCATGTCAGTCACGACACGAATTTCGCTATTTGGTCTTTCTGTGATTGCCACAACGCGTCGTGTGCGTTTTCATTAGAGCCATAACACGAATTTCGCGATGTGGATGTTTTACTGTGACCACAACGCGTTGTGAGCAATTTTTCCGCTCACTGAGCGTTTTCGATCTTTGAGCGTAACATATACACCTTTCACATAAAAAGTTTAAATTCATAAAATTGAAGTTAAAACTAAGTAGCAATAATTGGGAAATACAGAGTCAAAATTAGAGCAAGTGTGTCAGTATTTGCGGGATGGATACTTATATTAATAAAGTGTTTTTATCATGAATAATTAGATGATACACCCATGTTAACTTGTTTTCTACACTTTTGATGGTGTAAATAATTTATTTGTCTGTGTGTGTGTAACTGCTAATTTATTTTGTTATAATAAACTGTCTGTTTTATGAACACATTTCTTAAAGTGTCAATAATTGGGTGGTTTACCCTATGTGTTGTTATTATTTTAATGCAAAAAATTGCAAAATTCGGTTTTTGAAACTGGTTTCGTAACTCGGTTTGAGCTGTGGCCGAAAGGAAATTATCGCGTATGAAAATACGGTATAATGTTTACTAATACCTAGTAGTAAGACTTGTTAGTAATACGGGTAAAAAACGGTACAAAGCACGAAACCGTGCTGTTTTTTATTACATTTTCAAGAGTCATCGAGTATATTTTTTAAGCTTTTTGCAATACATTTTGTAATATTCTCCCTCATTAAATTTTCGCTTTTGTCATGTAAAATTAGCAAAATTAATATGGGACTACAGTAACTAACATAATGCTGAGGCCAAGAGGGAAAAAGTAATAGCTTTAAAAAAAATTGCCTATAGACCTTATGCCACTAAAATTTAAACATATTCAGTACTTACTCTTATAAGCATCAACCATGGCCTGCATTTTCCCGTCAACCCTGGCCACCAGCCTTTTATCGGCTATATTCCTGTCATGTACCAGTCTGACGCACCGCAATGCTGCTTCCACACCCCCAAACTCGCAGAACCCAAACGTGCCCGCTCGCTTCCAACTGACAACTGGCCCACAAGCCGCTAGTAACGCTCGGATCATAGCGTCTGGTGCTTTTGCGCTGATGTTGCCTGTGGAATGGTTAGGTTTAGAGTTGAGAGCTCATAAATTGTTATCGATTACACAGCGTTATAAGCAGAGATCGGAAAGCAGGGGGCGTTATTATCAAAATTATGGATGCCTCTGAATTTCCGGTATTTCGTTTTTGGTAATACCGGTTGCTACCATTCTTAACTTCGGAGAAAAGAAAATATCGGTGTATAGAACAATAGGTTAGAAAATGGCTCCCTCTTTCCGACCACTGGTTATAATAAGAATATGAGTTAAGCCAATATGTGGGTAGAGTATTATTATGATTTGGTGGGAGAGGGATAGGGCAAGTATTTACCTAAAGACCACTGCAACCCAAAAGGATCTATTGTAGTCAGCTAAATAGCCTTTTCCGTTACAGCTTTGAAAAAGCAGATTGTTTTAGAGGGATTCAGGTTTCGGGCTTTTTGGGGGGCAAGTTTATGTGCTTCCAGCAACCGACTCCTCCTATTGACGAGGATTATAGAACCATCTAAGGCTTGTGATATTTCTCATATAATTATTACATCTGTAGATAGTAGCCAGGACCAATAAGTGTGTAATAATAATAATAAAGCCCTTTATTCTGTAACAGATTTTTAAGTAACAATACAATTTAGATATAGAATATCTCTAATTACAGTGAGCCTCTCTTGTGTTCTATCCTTTGCCACCCTCCTCCAGTTTGTACCTGCTGTGTGCCTCAGATCGTCCTCCCAATGGTGGTATGGCCTGCCCCGGTTTTGTTTGCCGTCTCTTGGGTACCACTCTGTTACCTTCCTGCTCTACTCCTATCGTGTCATGCAGCAAGTGGCCTGTCCAACGCCATTTCTGTTGATCGTTAAGTGTTTACATACCTATAAAGACAGTGACAGGCGGGTTATCGGGCTGGCTGGCTCCGTTGCGAGTGGGCGCTCGCGAGATCACCGCCTTGCCTTGCGCCGGCGCAGGCAGCAGCGCGCCGCGTCCCCCTACCGCGCCGCCTGCACCGCCGTAAGCCCCCACCATCACCTGTTTAGACAAAATATTTTAACTTTACCAGAATAATAAAAATCTATTTGCAGAAATTTAATGGACCTATAATTTAAGGGATTGGGTTCTATTAATCTTTCACTTTGACCTTCTGCAACCTCAGAGGACCCATTGTAGTCAGCCATCATTCCCCGAGGTAATAGAACTAAGTTACTACCAAATTTTGGCAACAAAGACTTAAAAAGAACAAGTGCTGCTCTGTAGCACTCTGATAATATTGATGTTTCTATGAGGACTAGAGTGTGCTATGCAAGTCCTAGGCCTTACGACCCAAGATACAGAAAGCTGTCACAATAAATGACTGTAAAGATCATCCACAATATCATAGGCAATAATCAGAATTGTGAAAGATTACAGCAAGATTGCATTAAAGACAATGAACTTGTTTGGAATTCCTAAACTAAGCAAGATTGTTTTTATCATGGTATTCTCTCAAGTCTGTAGAACAACCCACAAAAATTACATTGACAATCCAGCTTGCACATGTGGTAATTTTGCTCTTTGTCAATCAATGATGTTTCAGTGTCTACTGTCTTGTGACTTAGGAAAAGACCTAATCTTTGTAAGACAACAGGTTTTATTATAATAAATTAAGACGCTTACTCTACATTGACTCATTGACTGGAAATAGTATGTGGAGTTAGTCCTATTTGTCTAGCTGTAATAACAGCGAGAGCAATGAACATTCTGTATAAATAACTGTCCATTTAAATTTATTGTGGTATTATTGATATAGGTAGCTCACGAGCCAGAGAGATGAGACAGGAGAGTCCTGTGAATATATAACCTTAAGTACTCAATAAGATTATCGTAAGAAAGAATGGTCAGAGAGTCAACTTTGGGGAATGTATTGTTGGTGATTCAGTTGGTTACTAAAGAAATACCATTGATCAAACGATATAGGTAAGAGTTTTCGACAGCCTGGGTGTTGATCTTCATCTGTAGAACAGGCTGTATCATTCTATAAGATGCAGCACGTAAGTTCAGGTGGCAGACAGTCGCAAGAATGAGTTAAAGAGGTTATGTGAGGCGTCAAACTTACGTGAGTAGCCATCGGCATTGTGACGACCCCCGTCGGTATCCCGTACGGCACCATCGGTGGCCGCCCTGGATACGACATCGCAAACACGCAATGGGGCTCGATAAGCTAACGAACGTTACTAGGCACTTGACACATGCACAAGACAAATAGTAAAAAAACACTGCACTTGAACCAAATAAATGAAAGTTCAAATTAATTACTGAAAGTCTACACTAATTATGTATGAATGACGATAACATCTTCAAAAGAACCACACTTTTTTCATCTGAAAATGAAAAATACTTTCCGCCATGTTAATGAAATCCGCCATATTGCTTGCTATTACATTTTTTTTTCTTTTTGATTAGTGGTGACTTTTACTTTTACACCGTAGCTTTTTTTCTCGGAAAAACCGGTTTTTAAACATTAAATTATAATTTTGACTTATAATTATTATTAAAATTAAAATGAAATTACCGAATTAGAATACTACTATGGCTCTAATGTCACTATGTCGCGTTTTACAGCTTCTCGAGCCTGTCTGTCGCTACTTACATAGTAGGCCTATGGGGGCGCCACGTGTATATTTTTACGACTATGGCAACAATTTCCCTTATAAAATTAGTTCCATTGAAATTCCGCAATATGGCGAGGTTTCTTATTTCTCTGGTCGGGCTTTAAACCTATAAAAAAGTTGTTTCATGTCTTTCAAGATTAAGGCTCCACTGCTGCTGCAGCTGCGCCTGCGGTTGATTTCATAGGTATTTAAAATTAGGTTTTTAAAGCCGGACCAGAAAAATAAAAAATCTCGTCATATTGTGGACCTAATTTTACAGTAGAAATTATTGCTATAAAAATATAAACTTTTTCTGGTCAGGATTTAGCTATACCACCAAAATACAGCTATAACAGCTCGAGCTTTGAGCAAAGTTGGCCACCAAAGAAATTAAAAACTACTCTGGGGCGCCACGCGTGTAAATTTTTCAGTTTTTATGTTTATGGCAACAAACAATAGAGAATGTTCACTAATTTTGAATGTTAGCTTTATAAATTCTCCGTTCAAAATAAAAAATACTAGAGAAAGAATTATTTCGATACGTCAATTAGTTTCCAAGATAGAGAAGTTTAAAGTGAGCGCGCGACGAAATTCCGCGTTCAAGCGCGTGACGTCATAATGCAACGCTCGCTCAGTCCGTTCCCGCTCTTCCGTACGGCTGCCTTGCGTTATTAAGTATTTTGTACTTGGATTTCTGAATTAAAAAAAAAATTAACAATCCAAATACCATAAAATCATGTGTTGTGCCAAAATGTACAAATACGGCTATCAATGCGCCGGAAAAGTTATTTTTTGTCGTTCCAATGGATGTCAAAATACGAAGTAAATGATTACAAGCCTGTTAGAAATCGAAGCACAGTTTATTGTTGTGAAGATCATTTTGACTTAAGTATAAGTAGTGATTACCTTTTTATGTACCTACTAGCTGCCCGCCCGTGGCTACAACCGCATTGGATTTCGACTTTTCCCGTAGGAATGAGATGATTTCTAGCCTGAAAAAGTAGCCGCGCGCGCTACTAGTATTAGGTAGACTTAATCCATCCCCCCGAGATCTATTCTATATCTGTACCAAGTATCATCAAAAATTCCCGCCGCGCTACTAGGTATATTTCCCGTGGGAATGAGATATTTTCCCACGGTATAATAGCCTTTATCCCCCCTAAAATATTTTGTATCTCTGTACCAAGTTTCACTAAAACTTTCTGCCAGACCTCCCATTTTCCCGTGGGAATAAGGTATTTTCCCGCGGTAAGAGATAATCTATATCCTACTCCAAGGTCTATTTTATCTCTGTACCAATCTTTATCAAAACTTTTCACCTGTACTACTATTTTTCCCGTGGGATTAAAGTATTTTCCCGCGGTAAAATGTAGCCTATACATATCCCTAGGGTCTATTATATCTATGTACCAGGTTTTATCAAAACTTTCTACTCGCGGTGACCTTTTTCCCGTGGGAGTGAGGGATTTTCCCACGGTAAAAGGTAGCCTATATCCATCTCCAAGGTCTATTCTATCAAACCCCAAGGTCAGATAGCTCGTAGATATCAAGTTTCCGCCTCACGACTCCGCCCGAATCTTTCCCGTGGGAATCAGTTGTTTTCCCGCGATAAAAAGTAGCCTATGTCCGTCTCCAATTTCTATTCTATCTGCGTAACAGACAGACAGACATAGTTACTTTCGCATTTGTAATATTAAGTAGGGATTAGTAGTTTTCGGTTTTAAGACCTAATGGTTGCCTGGAAGAAATCGCTTAGAGCGATAAGGCTGCCACTTGCCTTCTCCCTTTTTGAGTGTTGTTAATGTATTTGTTTTTGTTCTGTGCAATAAAGTATATTTTGTTTTATTATTTTTATATTGACCTATATTACATTACCTAAAACCTAAGGTCTCTGATACCTACTTCTAGCTATAGCTAGTGGCATTACGAAATGAAATACTTGGGTATTTTAGGTACTTCAATAAAATAATACTTATAGAACAGATATTAATATCTATTTTCGAGAGTTATATTATAAAAAGTTTAACTTAACTTACCTTTGCATTTTTACTCCTCGCCTTTCGACGGCAAAGAAATCTGTCGCTAAATAATGAGCAACCAAGTCCTTCTATTTTAGGTAGATTATTTGATTGTCCATTTTCGAACCCTTCATCTATTATTAATTCAATTCATATAACTGGAAGCGATGAAATAAAGCAAAACACTGCGCGAGTAAACTACTGCGGAGCGGAGTGTTGCTATGTGACGTCACACGCGGTCACGTGACTGTCAGCGGGACTCGATATTTATGGGAACTTTGAATGCATATAAAATCAAAACTACTTGATCTTTTTTAATGAAACAAAAACTAGTGTATCTGTATATATAAAAGCTCTACTGTAACAAAGTTTCAAGTGATTTTACATACTTAGTAACATTCCTTATTGCCATTATAGATTCCATCGAAACTCCGCAATATGCAGAAGTTTTTTATTTCTTTGGTCGGACTCTAGAATTATGAAATGAACCAGGATAATTTTTAAAGTAGCTTGGAAGATTTTTGTTTGTTTCAGCTTTTATTACAATAAAAACAATTTATTTTTAATAAAATATAATGTTTTCATGTGCCATTAGCTAAAGCACGCTAAAGTTAAATATTTAGGGAAGTTTTTATCCATATTTATATTATCGGGATAAGGATAGTCCCACCCTCCCTTAGAGCAACGCAGGCCTTCACCCAAGCTATTGTACGTACAGTAGGCAGCATATTATGCGTGTATGTAGACATTATGACCTTGAGAACGAAACTTGTAGTGCGATGATCCAACCGCATATGCTAGCTACTGTAGGTACCTTAATTTAACAAAGAAAAACCAAACAAATCGAAAATATATGAAGTTTTTATTCATTCAGCAAACTAGAGGTTGAGTACAGTCACGTTCATAAGTGCGGTCATATTGTGCACTTATACTTTGAAATCACTTTTTTTTCCATAAAGTATGTTGCTGGCAAATTTTCCGTTTAAAATGCACTTACAACAAAAATATTAACGTACGTAAGTGGTGCACTAATGACCGTGACCATAATTATATACAATAAATATAAAATTTACATACAGAACAAGGCTCACAGATCAGACTAGATTTTGTAATGCAAGTCATTATGTAATATGAAGCTTTAAGCTCAGCGGGAGGTGTAATTATGTTCCTAAGTTAATAAGTAAGAACTACTTGACCAGAAAATAATTCAATAAGAACACATGAATACGTAAAATATATCGAACCAATTTGTTTTTAGTACAATACTGAATTTACTACAATCGGAAACAATATAAGAGACATGAATGTACCTATAGTTACACTATTTAAATTGTAGATCCTGGCCATAAAATTCATTGCTTAAAAGCTTTGGGGGCGCCACATATTATTTTTTGTGTTTCAGGCAACAATCGCTGTTACGAAATTCGTTTTATTGGGTTTCCCCAACTTGGCGATGTTATTTATTTTGTTGGTCTGGATTTAAATAAAATTTATTTATAGTGTATGGTCGCGTTTAATTCTTTCGCAGAGTTGACATGTATGTACACGTAATTGTACTGGTCCAGTAGAACTTAGTTATTTATTTTTATTTATGTTTTATTTTTTATATACAAAACAGTAATCGGTGTTATAAAAAATATTTTTTAAACATAATAATATTATGCTAGTTTTAGACATCACTCACTAAGTATTCACCTACAATACAAGTTGGTATATTGCACAATAATTAATTACTAACATTTCTAAAATAATTACACTTAATATTGTCACGAACTTGCCATAAAGTTCGAGAGATCGCTACTCAAATTCGATATAAGTACATCTATACAACTATAAAAGATGGGAAATTCCAATTGCATCCACAGAGGGATCACGGTGCAAACGAAGATGGACTTTCTGTCAACGCCGCAAGGCACAAAATCACCTAAGCAAGCCACTTGTTTACTCGAATTTAGTGACCTCGCGCGCCCATTGTTCTGTGACAAGTATTGTCTGAGAACAAAGGAAATGTTCTAGTAATTTCCCGATTACGTGATTACAATGGGATTACTCCAGAAATCGAGCATCGCGTAAACAACCCATTGTTTCGTGGGGGTATATAAACGCCCGAGACGACGGCCAACGCCAGTTCATTTCTGAGCTATCAAAGCGATCTCAATAAGCGATCTACAAGCGATCAGTGGAAGAAACCTGCGACTAAAGCGATACCTACGGACTACGAGCGACCCTGTGATTTGGCTACAACGTGATTGGAGTGATTAGTGAAGACATCTGCGAACTCAGCGTGACCAACGGACTACGAGCGACTCTGCGATTTGGCTACAGTTGTGATTGGACCTGCGACCTGTTTATCGTCGAATAAATTCTCAAATCAAGTTATTCGGCTTTTCTTACAAATCCCGAACCCCACGTCCGTAACATTTGGTGTCAGAAGTGTGGGATTTGGAAATGCCAGTGACTCCGAGGGAGAATACTGACGGCGTCAGAACAAGGGCGCAGCTAGCTGCGGAAGCCACGACTACAGCCCGTGAAGACATGCCCACCGGACCAGGAACCCCGCCTGCTGGACCAGAAGCCTTGCCCACCGGACCAGAAGCCTCACCAACAGGACAACTAGCCCCGCCTACTGGTACCGCCCATCGAGCCACACCTCCGGTTACCAGCCGCGTCCAGGAATCCCGAGCATCTACGTTTGACCTCAGCCGACTTATGAAAATGATGGACCAAATGTACCAGGAGCAAAGGGAAATGTACCAGGAGCAAAAGGAAATGCGCGAGGACCTGGGCCACAAACAGGAGGAAATGCTGCTTGCCATTTCGTCAGTTTCGGGCACTGTGAAAAAATTACAAGAGAGTGTCGACCAAGTAGAAGAAAGAGTTGGAAGTTTGGAAACCGACGTAGACGACGTCAAAACGGACTTAGCCGGGCTTAAGAAGAAGGTGCTGAATCTGCAAACAGCAGGATCCGCCGCATCGAGTGAACACGCCTGCACCAGCCACGCGCCAAGGATAAAAGTACCGTCGTACGACGGCACCACATCCTGGACCGCCTATCGGCAGCAATTCCTGACCGTTGCTGCTGCAAATGGATGGACAGAGGAGCAGAGCCTGACAGCCCTCACCGTTGCTCTTCGAGGTTCAGCCCTTTCTGTTCTGGAGGCGCTACCAGGCTCGGGTAGCACATTTAAAGAACTTATGGAGGCACTCGAAGCTCGCTATGGAGAGCGTCATTTGGAACACGTCTTCCGCGCCCAACTACGTGACCGGATTCAACGCCCTGGAGAAGGACTTCAGCAGTGGGCTTTGGAGATAGAAAAGCTCGTGCGCAAGGCCTACCCGTCTGCTGATGCGAAGATGGTGGACTCCAACACTCTTCAGGCGTTTGTCGATGGAATTCGAGACATGGAGATTAGGGCTGCAGTGGGGCTCCGCCATCATGTTTCCCTAAAAGAAGCCTTAGCGCACGCGTTGGAAATTGAAGCCCTGCGTCGTGACGTTCGCCCAACTCACAAAGTGCGGGAGATAATAGAGGAAGTACAGGAGATAAAGACGTCGTTCCCGCCCAAGAAGAAAACAACCGGGCCCATGTGTTATAAGTGTGGAGAAAGGGGCCATCTGCAGTTCACCTGTCCGAAGAAGGAGACTCAGACAGCGAAGCTTGCCGAGAAAATAAGTAAGCTGGAAGAACGTCTCGATGAAGTGACCAAAAATCAGGAGACCCCATCTTCTGCTGGGAATCAGGGAAACGAGTAACAGCCAGAACCAAGGGGCGGGTACTGGCTGGAGCGGAAGGAGCCCCAACAACGATCGTCTCCCAGGTGTGCAACGGAAACAGTTTAATGATACATGGCTCAGTGAACGGAACAAACTGCAAGATGACATTGGATACAGGAGCTTCCAGGACAATAATCAAGCCAAAATTAGTAGAATCCGCAATCAGGCGCAGAAACAACATCAACTGCCGACTTCTTTCCGCTTCCGGCCAGCAGATACCCGTCCTAGGAGAAATTTCGGTCACAATTCAAGTAGGTGAAACATCCTACTCTCACAACGCTATCGTGGCCGATATCATGGATGACTGCATACTAGGGCTAGACTTCATGAAAAGATACGACTGCAGAATCGACGTCACCAACGGAATTTTGAAATGTGGCAATGAAGAGATTTTTATCCTGGGAGGACCCGTGGGAAAAGTGACATGCTTGAAGAAGATCTGCATACCAGGACGCACGCAAGCAGAAGTACCAGTGAAGCTACCACGTGCTAAGAAGAATAGATGCGTGCTGATAGAGGATACCCGAGAGAAAACGACTCAGAAGATTTTGGCGGCCAGGACACTTGTCAAAGGGAACACCACTGCGGTAGTAAGAGTTGTCAATTTAGAAGATCACGAGATACAATTAAAGGAGGGTGACGTCGTTGGTAAATGCGAAGAAGCTGTCTGGGTGAGGAAGTGCCAATCATCTCTGAGTACGACGAAAACTAAGGATAGTTCTATCATCGCAGAACTCCTCGAAGGAAGCAAACAAAACCTGAGCTATTCTCAAAGCATGAAAGCCAAACACCTGCTTCAGCGGTTTGCGGACGTGTTTCCGTCTCAAGAAGGAGATTTGGGGAGAACATCTTTAGTGCAACACAAGATAGACACCGGGAACGAAGGACCTATTCGACAGCGAGCAAGGCGAATACCGATAGCAAAGGAGCAAGAAGTTCAAGACATGTTGGAAGACATGAAGAAAAATAAGATTATCGAACCATCTGCGAGTCCATGGTGCTCTCCGGTCGTCCTGGTTAAGAAGAAAGATGGCAGTACAAGGTTCTGCGTGGACTATCGGCGACTCAACGATGTGACTAAGAAGGACAGTTATCCACTACCACGCATTGACGACACCCTGGATACCCTGAGTGGCAAGACATGGTTCTCGACCTTAGATTTGAAGTCTGGGTACTGGCAAGTGGAGATACATCCGAAGGACAAAGAGAAGACGGCATTCTCTACAGGGAAAGGTTTATGGCAGTTTAACGTGATGCCATTTGGATTGTGCAACGCGCCAGCCACTTTCGAGCGACTCATGGAGTGTGTACTGGCAGGATTAGTGGGAGAAGCCTGCCTAGTATATTTGGACGACGTCATCATTATGGGTCGAGACTTCGAGGATCATCTGCTTAACCTGGAGAAAGTCCTGAGGAAGATTCGAGAAGCCAACCTGAAGCTAAATCCGAAGAAATGCACTTTATTTAGAAAGAAAGTGAACTACCTCGGCCACGTGATCACCAGTGAAGGGATACAGACTGATCCAGCTAAAATAGAAGCCGTACAGAATTGGCCAACTCCTAAAGATAAAACAGAAGTACGTGCATTCTTGGGTCTATGCTCATACTACAGGCGCTTCGTTAAAGGATTCTCCGAGATAGCCAAGCCGTTACACCGCCTGACTGAAGACAAGCGAGCATTCTGCTGGGACGAGGCCTGCGAGGATTCCTTCCAAAGATTGAGAAAATGCCTATGTGAGACACCAATCTTGGGATACCCACAAGCGAATGGACAGTTTATCGTCGATACGGATGCAAGCAACACAGCGATTGGTGGAATACTGTCTCAAAAGCAAGGGGACAAGGAAGTTGTGATTGCCTACTTCAGCAAGTCGCTATCGAAGCCTGAAAGGAACTACTGTGTGACGAGAAGAGAGCTCTTGGCTGTGGTTAAGACTCTTCATCACTTCAGCAAATACATCATCGGCAGGAAGTTCACGCTTCGTACCGACCACGCCGCTTTAAAATGGCTGCTTCAGTTTAAAAATCCCGAAGGTCAAGTTGCAAGATGGATCGAACAGCTTCAAGAATATGACTTCATCACTGAACATCGCAGCGGGAAGACTCATGGAAATGCTGATGCCCTCTCAAGGAGACCATGTCCAGAGGAATGCAAGCACTGCGTCAAGCAAGAGTCTAAGGAAGAAATTGTGCAACTTACTAGGACTAGCCCTCCGAGATCCTGGGAAGACGAGTCAATGAGAGAAGCCCAAGAAGACGACGAAGATATACGACTTATCGTCGCATGGAAGCAACGTGGCGAGGAAAAGCCAAAATGGTATGAAGTTGCGCCTACGAGTACCATCACCAAAGCATATTGGGCACAGTGGGACAGTTTTGTCCTGCAGAACGGGATACTTTACCGAAAATGGGAAAAACCCAACGGTAGAGAGTTTCATCTGCAGCTGGTCGTGCCAAAAGAACGGATCAAGGATGTTCTTCGTGAAGTACACGATGGCATATCAGGTGGTCACCTGGGTGTCAAAAGAACTTTGACGAAGTTACGGGAAAGATTTTACTGGCTAAACTGTCGAGCGGATGTGCAGGATTGGTGCCGAAAATGTACCACTTGTGCTGCAGTAAAAGGTCCACCAACCAGGAGCCGAGGACACCTTCAACTTTACAACGTTGGTGCACCATGGGAGCGAATAGCAGTAGACGTTGCCGGACCATTCCCCGTGACGGAGTCGGGAAACAAATACTTTATGGTGGTTATGGATTACTTTACCAAATGGCCAGAAGTATTTGCTATACCCAACCAAGAAGCTACGACCGTAGCCTCCAAATTAGTGGAAGAAGTCATATGCCGATATGGTGTACCACTAGAAATCCATTCGGACCAGGGCCGGAACTTCGAGTCAAACGTGTTCCAAGAAGTCTGCAAAATACAGGGCATGCACAAGACGAGGACTACCCCGTATCACCCACAGTCCGACGGCATGGTGGAGAGGTTTAACCAAACACTGGAGAGACATTTGGCGAAATTAGTAGACAACCACCAGAGAGACTGGGACAAATACATCCCACTTTTCCTTCTCGCCTATAGAACCTCGGAACATGAGAGCACGAAGGCCACCCCGGCATATGTGAACTTCGGACGTGAGCTAAGATTACCGGTTGATCTTCTAACAGGAGGAACACCAGAGGACCCCATCACCTTACAGGATTATGTGTCTGAATTGCGAGACAAAATGAGGGAGATTTATGCGATGGTACGAGAAAACGGTCTACAATCGAGCGAAAACATGAAGACTAGATATGACCGACGAGCAAATACCAGTGGATTTGAGGAAGGAACACTAGTCTGGCTCCATAACCCAACACGCCGAAAAGGAAAGTCACCCAAACTACAGACGAGATGGGAAGGACCATTCAAGGTAGTTACGCGAATCAATGACGTAACGTATCGGATACAACGGCATCCGAGAGGAGCACTAAAAGTGGTCCACGTCGACCGCTTGGCGCGTTACCATGGCAGTAATGAAGAAGCTCGGGACGAGCATCTCTAAGAGGAGGGCAGTGTCACGAACTTGCCATAAAGTTCGAGAGATCGCTACTCAAATTCGATATAAGTACATCTATACAACTATAAAAGATGGGAAATTCCAATTGCATCCACAGAGGGATCACGGTGCAAACGAAGATGGACTTTCTGTCAACGCCGCAAGGCACAAAATCACCTAAGCAAGCCACTTGTTTACTCGAATTTAGTGACCTCGCGCGCCCATTGTTCTGTGACAAGTATTGTCTGAGAACAAAGGAAATGTTCTAGTAATTTCCCGATTACGTGATTACAATGGGATTACTCCAGAAATCGAGCATCGCGTAAACAACCCATTGTTTCGTGGGGGTATATAAACGCCCGAGACGACGGCCAACGCCAGTTCATTTCTGAGCTATCAAAGCGATCTCAATAAGCGATCTACAAGCGATCAGTGGAAGAAACCTGCGACTAAAGCGATACCTACGGACTACGAGCGACCCTGTGATTTGGCTACAACGTGATTGGAGTGATTAGTGAAGACATCTGCGAACTCAGCGTGACCAACGGACTACGAGCGACTCTGCGATTTGGCTACAGTTGTGATTGGACCTGCGACCTGTTTATCGTCGAATAAATTCTCAAATCAAGTTATTCGGCTTTTCTTACAAATCCCGAACCCCACGTCCGTAACAATATGGTACCATCTTTATCGTGAGAGCATTTTCATAAGAAATTGTGTTATTTATATTGCTTAATGAGATATGTTATTTAAACATTTTATATACAAGTAGTCTCCTTTTGTTTATCCAACTCAGCATCGATAGGTTAAACATAGTATTGTACCTAATTGAAAGTCTGACGAGAAAAATATAACATGCTTTGGAGGCGCGACACGTTTTTCATTACACTTAGTTAAATAAAATACCGCAATATGGCGACTGGTCGGACTTTACGAAGTGTTTCATATTTGTTTTTGTCGACCAACCCACACTGAGCCAACCTTTATAGGGCCACTGGAGGCCTATATCAGCAAATAAAATTTGAATACTGCTTGCGGGATGCTGCGATCGGAGGGCGGAGTATTTATACTTCTGTCCATGCTTCACTACATAGTATAAAACAAAGTCGCTTTTTCTGTCCCTATGTCCCTATGTCCTTATGTCCCTCCCTTTGTACGCTTAAATCTTTGAAACTACGCAACACCCATGAGGAAGCTGATGTTACGCACACAACGGATTTTGATGCGGTTTTTTTTAATAGATAGAGTGATTCAAGAGGAAGGTTTATATGTATAATACATGCATAATATGCTTAAGGATAACCCACAATAACCATTTTCCCGTGCGGAGCCGGGGCGGGTCGCTAGTTGAGTAATAATTTTAATAATCAAAGGTGTCATGGATCAAAGCCACTGGGTGCTGTTTCATGAATCTAAAATATATAGTTGCCTACAACTCAATGTACAGTCACGTCCATAAGTGTTCTCATATGGCATACAATTTACAATTTCTATTTTCCTAAAAGAATGTGTTGCGTATATAATATTTGAACCTGAATGCCTTTAAATTATTGAAGAGTAATAGTTAATGTGGCACGCATTATGTAATAAAACAGCTCGTATGAATGGAACGGTACATTGCATTGCCATCGCCACAGCAGCAGCATCCGTAATCGTAATACAAAATCCAACAAGGATATAAATCTGGACTACGACATCGTTCGTTATGCAAGAGGACTGTCAAAAACAATTATCCATGTGGTGGCGATAGGTCCTATTCTGGACAAGTTTATTTGACCATTCTTAGATTTTGCATTAGCGGTAGGTTAAAATGTTTAATAGTAGTTTCGTAAAATAGCCCTCGTATTTCCAAACTTACAAAACTTCATTCCCGTAAATGGGTTTCGTACATGGTCCAAGAAGACAAGGTCTTACAATTAAACCACGTGACTGACACAAGCCTACGTCATTTTGCGCTGTACATCCTTGTCTATTACACGCATTCGACAAGGATGAATAGGCAAAATGACGTAGAAATTACGTGGGCTCGTGTCAGTCACGTGGTCTAATTGTAAGACCTTGTTTTCTTAGACCATGGTTTCGTATAAAACAAATAATCTTAAAACGGACCACATTTCACTAAATATTTATGCGTCGCCTAAGAGCAGACGCATCTTGTATGTTATTGCGCCTTGGGCTTCATCTCAGTGCCAGTGTGTTTCTCTGTTTGCGCGCTTTCAATCTGTTGCTGTCGTTTGGCGCCGAGTAGGCGAGCGCCCCAGTAGCCTATAGCGGAGCCTGCTAGCAACGCTGCCGCGCCCGCTTTAGCACCTTGAGTGGAGGCAATAAGTTGTAAATTAATTATGGTTAAAAAAAGTTAAACACGCGTTAAGCGCATATAAATTTTTTTCTAGGGCTTTTTTAACTCCTTAGATAATCGTTTTTTTTTTTCATTGTATATTTCTTCATTTTTTTAGACTGTTTTGTGTCCCACTACTGGAGGCAAAGGACTCTCCTCAGTTACGAAAAAAATAGGAGACTAGCGCAACAATTAGGTCAGACTACGCACGCATGCATGATGACCACGTTATTTCGATGCTATAAAAAATTATTACAATCCAATGTCAGTTCTGTCCAAAAGGACCTGCTGATACTATGAAACAGACTAAACCGTAGGTACTTGATTTTAACGAATGAGCGTGACTACAAGTGGTCGATGGTGAAAATTCACGATGGTCCGGTTCGCGATTAATATCTGAAAAGGCCATATAAAAGTAAACCTACCTATTAGTAACCCCACAGGTCCTCCTGCAAGGGCACCAATGGCCGCCCCCCCCGCCCCGTACGCTCCCGCGCGAAGCCGCTCAGACACCGAGAGAGAAGTTCGAGCCGCCTGTCAAATAGAACACCAAGTTTCACAAACAACGAATATATCTTATTTTTAATGTTTGGTGCATTTCGTTTTATAAACTTGGTGCAATGTTTTTTCCACTGTGATAAGCATCTACCTGACATTGGCTGAATTGCAAAGTAGCAGAAGCCATAAAAAACAAAAAAAAAACAACGAATTTAAACAATGATCAGTATTGTGAATAGACAGGCAGACTTCGATTTAGAAATAAAAACATGATAAATATGTAGGTATCTCAATCAACAATGGTATTTACTCACTGATAATTATGTGATAAGAATATAGTTAGGTAAAGTTGCAGCTCGTTCCTACAACTTTTATAAGTAGGTACAGAAAAACAAAAAGCGTAAAAAGCAAAAGAGTATGGCGGCCATTACAGGTTCGACATCTCACCGAAGTCACGGATCGCAAATAATCGCAATAGGTTTCAAAATATCTAAATAATATGGGATCCGATGTAACGATCCGTCAATCCAACACCTTACACAGTCAATCTGGATGAAGATCGCTGATTACGATCAACGGATCTCGATGCAGACTGACCGTCCATACGATAATGGCCGTATAGGTCCATACAATCTGCATATAAAAAAGATAATAACAGGACTCTATATTAGCACTAACCTCCACATTCTCAGCGGTGACCTGTATGCTCGAATCGGCCTGTAGCACTTGCTCCTTCTGAGCGACCGCCGCGCGATGCATGTGGTGCCAAGTCTCGTGTAAAGCGTGTACTTCAGACTGTAGCTCGCACCAGCCACGTAACACAGCCTCGCGCTCTTTTATAGCCAGCTCCTGATGCGGTCCAGAAATGAAAACGATGAAACGTATTTATTTTGCCATATTTTTTTAAGTGCTGGCTGATATGTCTAAAAACCTACGCCAATTTTATAATTTTTATTGGCACCTATAAATATCTGTGTAACACAAAAAAATCACGATATTTTAATTATTTACCTACCCCTTTCTCATTTAGTGTTATTTGTCACCTTCTTACCTGTCAGAGAATTACGTCATAAGTCACCTGCTGGATAGACATGACTCCAATAAGACCAAAGGAAGTGAGAATACTTACATGTTCATTGACAACCAATTGGGTAAGTTCTGGCTCGACGTGAGCGACCACGCCCACTGAATCAGTTGATATCGCACTGCCGGCCACTTGCCGCGTGTCTTCTACTCGCCTGTTCATGCTCAGGGGAGATGTTTCTGTCAAAACATGGATTAAAGTCTCTCTCACATCTCGCATTAGAGTTTTTTTTATAATACTCCAATCATTTATATGTTAGGCAGAAGTTTCAGCATATTTTTCATCCAACTAGATAGTTCGTATGACTTAATTGTAAAAAGGGGCTAAGTCATAGGAGTAAAAAAGAACAAGATCATATCACAAAATGTAAGTATTACGCTGTGCCAAAACATTTAATGAGACTAATAAGGGTTCATAAAGAATAAGGTTAAGTATATCACATCACAACAAATACGGTATAAAAGAGTTTATCACAAAGTGTATTAGAACTGTGACTGTTACAGTTAAGATTAATCAATTTTGATGTATCTACGAGTATGGCATTTTCAACTAAAACACATACACATGAAAGAAGTCTGTCACACAACACACAATCACACACAACATACGAAGAAATGTTAACTTTATGAGAAATTGAAATTGGCTTGTAATGACACAATATACATATAAGATCCCACTATTTTTCCCCTCGAATACGAACATACGCCTTTTCACGAAGCAAAAAACAAACTTTTACAAAGTATGTATTAGAAAATGATATTATTTATTTCGTCACGTAGGCGATTATTGTTGTGTGTCATTAAAATGTAATATAAGGGGTTATTATGAGGATGATCAATACTGATTGGATTATTAATAGTTAGGTAAGATTTTAAGCTTCGTAAAAAGATCTCACATGTCTTAAGCAAGGAGATAGTGAATATTAGTGGTTTAGGTACACAACATAAAATTCATAAAACAGTTTTATTAGACAGGTTCGTTTATTCCAGTTGAGTTGGCTTGGCAGTGAACCTAGGTAAAAACATGCTACAATCGTGTAATATTTTGCATTTTATAATAACTCATTTGAAATATATATTTTTTTGTTAGATAATTCATAAAACTTATTTTAATAGAGCGACACCTTTCCATACCTAGATTTTACGTCATACCTTTCAACTGTCGCTGTGCCGCATTCACAAGAGTCGTGCAGCTTTGTTCAATTACCCCTAAATACAACGAAATTCTTTGCTTAATTTTCTGTTAGACATCAATACTATATTTTGACATCAAAGTTTTACAACTTCGGCTGATTATTTGAAAACTATAACTGGCTAGTTAGTGATTGTTCACGATTACCTAACTTCCCATGAAAACTGACATTGAGTCACATTCTGAGCCTAAATCCCTACCTAAATTTGTAGTCCTATCCCTTTCGTTGTTTTGATAAATGTAAAGAACAGCAGATATAATAATATTATTATGAAGGGTATGTTGAAATTTCAAATTTAAATAAGAACTTTTTTGTCAAAGTTGGTTGTTGCTATTGTCACTTTCATAAGACAATCAGATAATATAATTACCGAGGTAGTCGACTATGGATTTGAGTGTGAGATCTCGAGAGCGTTGCGTCAATGCATCAAACCGCACATGGTCCTGCGGAGCCACCTGAAATTTTTATTAGTTATGTAAAGTTATGTTTTACGTGAATAACTACGAGTATTTTTATTTTATTAGGTCGCCAATATTATAAAACTATATCATTGTGCCGTCTACTACCAACGAATTCGTGATCTATTGCAAAAGAAAATAAATGTGCTTGTGTAGCAAAATCGACTTATCAAGCTTCCCCGGACATGAATGAAATGACAATTTTTGTATGAAAAGTCTCACTGTGCATCAATTTGATACTCGGATTATTAAGATTAGTTAGTTTTTAATACAGTTGCTCAAAAAGTAGCGTATTGCAGGGAGGTATAGCGTTCGGGATGTGAGCTATTACACACTCGTGCTTTTTTTTTACCTTTCCCGCACTCGTGCGTTTTCTTTCCCAACTGTCAAAATAATGTCTATTAAAAAGAAAAACCAACCATGAAGTTTTTACTAAAAAAAATCATAAAAGTTTTTATGATTCAAGTAAATACGTATATTTCTAAAAAGGAGCTACTAATTTGTTTCAATATCAGATTTAATTATTTGATTAAATGAGTTAGATTAGGTTTCATCATTTCATCACATTAAATTTCATTTTCATTTCATATCAATATAAACATTCTACTGAAGACTTGGCTGTATGAGCATAGTGCTCTTTGCATACCAGAATGGGTGAAGAAACAAGTTAGTTGAGTTTATTGTTTTCATTATTTTATATTTTATTAAATTGCTTCATTTTTTCGCAACTGTATTAAAAATAGTCGTTCAGTACACGTGCGGAACCGTCATTGCAACTTGTTCCAACTGTCTACCCTCGCCTTCGGCTGCGCCTCGGCTCGGGTACACATTTGTCGGAACTCTTTGCAATGACAGCCTTTCCGCACTTGTAATGAAATATACTATTGTGTAACCGAAGATCAAGAGTCAAAGGCGTCTGTTCATAGGGGGGTATTACATTATAAAAGATATATGATCAAAGATCTTTGACGCAAAGATTAGAAAGGGACGCAGTTATGCGTTAGAATGAGATACAAATACACCGCGCTCACTCTTGCGCATAACTGCGTCCCTTTTTAATCTTTGCGTCAAAGATCTTTGATCATATATCTTTTATAATGTAATACCCCCCTAAAGATATCCCATGGGTGTAAAGTTATTGTGACTATTGTCCATCTGACAAGGATCTAAATAAACGTGGAAGAGGCGAGGGTATTGCTTGCTTGTAAACAAAATGGGACAGTTAAAAAGACTTTTCAGTAAAAGACTAGGTATTACAAATTACTTTCCGCAAGAAATGAAATGAAATGAAATGAAATGAAATGAAATGAAATGAAATGAAATGAAATGAAATCATTTATTTTAACTTTTGGACACTTTTTTGGACACTTAGTTAAGTCAAATAAAATTACATTTAGTGGCGAGTTCAGCAAAGCAAAATGTGCGGTCTTTTGTGGAGAAGAGCTCGCCGAATAAACGAAAAAAGAAGAAAGAAAAAAGACGGCGGCAATGTTTCTTTTCTCTGGAATTCTTGTAGATTGTTCTGGTAGAAATATACCCACTTGTCGTCGCAGAGTATCCATCTCCGCGAGCAGTGTCCGCAGCTGCGACGCAACACGTCGCGCGTGCGTCTGTTCAGTGCGCACACGCGCCCATTCGCCCAATTCTTCATACTACAACGCAGAAAAACAAATAAAATTCCATGACCCACCGGCTAGAATAAAACAATACATATATTATAATATTATGAGCATGCTTTATGAAGCTACAAATGTACATCACGTAGTCAATTAGTCTCAATCTCAATACTATAATTATTGACCGTGTTAACTATGTAGGTACCGTTATATTTACATAGTTGCGATTAATCTTAGCCACTTCCACACTTGAAGATTCATCATCACAACTAATACTGTATTTGGCCTATTAACATTGTAATTTGATTTAGCCTTGGGTAGTTCGCGAATGAAAGATAAAAATGATATATATCCGTTGCCCTGAGCTAATCACTCACTAACTCACTTGATTTTCTTATATATCAGTAACTCAGGAGCTAGACGAGCTAGAGAGAGATAAATAGAGAGCAAGACAAGCTAAAGGGATAAATAGAGGAGGGTTCTGTTTTTTTACTAAAGAATATCGTTAGCTTGAATTTCTATATTTCCATAGATTTACAAGATAATTCAACCGCTGATCTCTCTATATTTGTTTGGTTTCATATCTCGCTCAGTTCGATTCATTGTTCTACGAAACTCATGGATCATTCATGTTTGTTTCTTTCTTTCTTTCATTCACTGAGCTAAATGAGCTAGTGAGCTAAATGAATGATATATATCCGATGGTCAAAAAGATTCATTTCTCTCTTTTCTTTTGAATGACACATTCTGCGCATGGCTAATTGATTTGACGGCCCCGTAACTTAGATACCTAGGTGGTAGTACCTTTAATATTGGCAGTACGATGCACAGCTTTGCGGGCTTGCGGGGTCGAATCACGTCCAGGACAAATCTATCAAATATTTACTTATAAAGCCTGACCAAAGAAATAAAAAACCTCGCTATATTGTGAAATTTCAATAAAACTAATTTTACAAGGG